>CANXYC010041856.1:0-32684 GCA_948193065.1 Aleurites moluccanus
CCTTCCATTTGCATCAGTTGCAAGAATGTGGTTTATCTTGAATTCCATTGCTTGCTGAAGCGTTCGGGGATCTTCAAGTATGTCATAGATGATAATAGCAGCAATTTTGTAAAATCTAGGAAAATTGATACTTATTGCCGAAGCTAAGCTATCAATGATTCCAATCTGACTATCCCGAAGCTAAGCTATCAATGATTCCAATTCCGCATCATTAAAAATCAAAATTAATTCCCAAGGAATTAATTCAGAGAATCCCTCCATAAAAGAAGACATAATAGGGTTAATAACGTTGTTCCACCGTTCTTCGGATACCTGTATTAACCAAGTCCAAAATTGGTTAGGGCATCAAAAAATAAAAAATAGAAATAAAAAACAAATTGAAGGATACCAATAAAAGTAAGTCCCCTTGTATTTCAACTTCAAATTAAAAAACGTCACTTTTATTTGCACCACTACAACAGTCTACAAAAGCCAAATGCTAAAAAGTACAAATAAGAAAACAAAAGAAATAGAGCATGCAGCATACCTCGTGTATACCCTTAAGTTTCTCAAAGTACACAGGATCCATGCTTTAATATCATCATCTGCAATTTGAGCTCGTGATGACATAGCATTAGAGTCGTGCAGCCATGGATGATCATTTTAGTTATTACCTTCCCACCACCAATTAGTTTAGAGAAATAAAGATAAGACATTTCTACTTGTTTTTATTTATTTTTCTTGTACCTGTTCGGCTAAATGTGTGTTTATACTATTCACAAGTGTCATCTTATAGTCGTGCAGCCATGGATGCTCAAACTGAAGAATAATTCAATTTTTACCGTCCTTACACCTAATTTAAAGGAAGACATTTTATACTTTGATTTATTCTTATTTTTTACCTTTTTTATTAAATCTTTATTTATACTATTCACAGATTTCATCTTATAGTCATGGATGTTCAAGCAGATAAACATTTCAATTTTTACCTTCCTTACTCTTGGTTTAAAGAAAGACATTTGTAACTTGGTGATTTTTTTTTTAATTTTTTATCTGTTTGACTAAATGTCTATTTATATTATTTTCAGATACCATCTTATGTGAAGAACATTGTGTCAATATTTTTATTTATAATTGAGATTAGCTCGTACTATGTTAATAATGAGATTATAAATGATGTATGCGAAAAATATGCAACATATGTTGCAGTTGGTGGTTTGATCATTACTGCCATTGTGAGCTTTTTATTTAGCTTATATATTACCATTGTGAGCTATAAGGTTGAGGAATTTAAAGGCAATGAACAACATCTAGACTTTTCATCCTTAATTTTGCATTTGCAAGTACAAGAATTGGTGTTTAGTTTTGTTCAATTGATATGTACAATTTATGATGAATATAACAAATTATTGCACATATCTACTGCAAGCTTAATATTATCTTCGATCAATATAACAGTGATCGTACTGATGTTTTGCATAAAGAAAGTACATAGCAAGAAATTGCAAAGACAGTTACAGCTGAGTGGGGATTTTAGACATGAATTAAAAATCTTGCTTAATGTAATGTCCAGCCAAATTTTAAGTCGGTAAGGTTCTTCTTCCATGTGAAGTTTGCGCCCTAGTCTTCCAGTCTCCACTGATGTCATATTGCAAATGGATCTACAACTTGTTCGGATTGCTTGTAGTCGTATTTCATGCAAGGAGATAAAATTTTTATGTGAGACAATAGATGCTACTCTGCATTTATATTCTACACTCACAAGAAATCATAGTCACTGTCTGTTTCCTTGAGACGAATGGTCTCAAATTACTCTTCAATTCATCGAGTAGCAATTTTTATTCTCTTTGAAAGCCGTGCAAAAGCTTTCCGACTAGTTTTATTCTCTTTGGAAACAGAATTACTATCAGATGGCGTTGCATTTTCTATTGAGGCAGGTAGAAAACCATTGATTACATCCAAAAGAAAATAAATTGTATCTATAAAGCTCTTGCTAAGTTTCATATACGCAACAATAGCCTTCTCATGCAATTTACTAACCATGCATGGGCGTTCACCTATCATTTCAACTTGACAAAAGGAATGTGCAGCCTGCATAAAAATCTTGGGACCCCGAGAAACAATAGAAACTAACTTCAAAAGGAAATTTTGTGGACATAGCATTCCATTTGCATCAGTTGCAAGAATGTAGTTAATCTTGAATTCCATTACTTGCTGAAGCGTTTGGGGATCTTCAAGTATGTCATAGATGATAGTAGCAGCAATTTTGTCAGAAAAATTGCTACTCGACGAATTGAAGAGTAATTTAAGACAAGCCGCCTCAAGGAAACAGACAGCAACAGTATGATTTCTTTTGAATGTAGAACATAAATACACAGCAACATCTATTGTCTCACGTAAAAACTTTACCTCCTTGCATGAGATACGACCACAAGCAATCCGAACAAATTGTAGATCCATCTGCAATATGACATCAGTGAAGACTTAAAGACTAGAGCGCAGATCTCGCATGGAAAAAGAACCTTACCGACTTAAAGTTTGGTTGGACATTAGACTAAGCAGGATTTCTGATCTCTGTCTAAAATCCTCGCTCAGCTGTAACTGTCTCTACAATTTCTTACTATGTACTTTCTTCATGCAAAATGTCAATACGATCACTGTTATGCTGATCGAAGACAATTTTAAATTTGCAACAGATATGTGCAATAATTTGTTATATTCATCATAAATTGCACATATCAATTAAACAAAACTAAACACCAATTTTTGCAATTGTAAATGCAAAGTTGAGAATGGAAAATTTAGGTGTTGTTCATTGCCTTTAAATTTTCAACCTTATAGCTCACAATAATAATTTGCAACTAAATAAAAAGCTCACAATGGCAGTAATAAGCAAATCACCGACTACAACATATGTTGTATATTTCCCGCATACCGCATTTATAATCTCATTATCAACATAATACGAACTGATCTCAACTACAAATAAAAATATTGTCACGATGTTCTTCACATAAGATAGCACCTGAAAATAATATAAATAGGCATTTAATCAAACAGATAAAAGATTAAAAAAAAAATTCACCAAATTACAAATGACTTTCTTTAAACCAGGAGTAAAGAATGTAAAAACTGAAATGTTTATCTGCTTAAACATCCATGGCTACATGACTATAAGATGAAACCCGTGAATAGTATGAACAGGGATTTAATAAAAAAGGTAAAAAATAAGAACAAATCACCGAAATGTCTTCCTTTAAACCAAATGTAAAGACGTTAAAAATTGAAATACTTTTCGGCTTGAGCAATCATGGCTGCACGACTATTAGATGACACCTACGAATAGTATAAACAGACATTTAGTCAAACAGGTATAAGAAAAATAAATAAATAAATAAAAACAAGTAGAAATGTCTTATCAAGTTACAAATGATTACAGTATCAGTAAAAAACAACTAATCCCACATTCCATAAACTACTATTGGCAAAGTATTCTATAATCACTATCAAGTTAGACAGTTTTTGGTAGGGGGCTAGCTTCATCCTTGCTCTTTCTTAAGCTGTTGGAGGAGCTCTTGAGACAAGTTATTTGAGTTATTATGCTCTCATTCTTTGACTGCAAATGCAATTTAGAGATTCATTATGATCCAAATATAGAAAAACCTAAATGCATCGAAACTCCATAGAAGAACTGAATTATGTCAAACTTGAAACAAATGATACACAAACAAAGAAGAAACATAAAGGATTATGCAAGATTAGTCCACATGATTATTATTTTTTTTAAACCTATCAACTATAAGTCCTTATCTTGAAAATACATTATACTCCTCTTCGATATTCTAATTATATATGAACAACCTTCACCTTAAAACATTCCAACATATACAAGAGCATAAATTCATTAATTAGTAAATTAAACCAATATATTTCACATATCACAATTACCTAATTTTTCCAATTCAAACAGAAATAGCTAATACCCATAATCATCATCCCGAATCAGGAAGAATCAACTCTTCCACATTGGATGATATCGCACTTGGAAAGCTTGGATCCCAACACCAATCTTTTTCTCAAGGTCTAAATGACCCTTCTTAAGCAAGTCAAGCAACACCAAATGCTCATACTGTAATTTTTACCAACAAGTCTTAAATAAGACAAGAGAGGAGTATACACCAAGTGTAGTTAAGAATTTTCCTAAATAGAATGGTGCATATATACAACAAGTGAAGCATTAATGCAGCCATCAAAATTCATGCATGATTAATTAATTACAACCAAGACAATACACATGTTGCATCAAGGGGTAAAAGAAAAACACAATGGCACATATTTGAGAGTTGAGGTGGGAATTATCCAGAGTCCTGTTTATGTAAAAGCCATGATGATTAACATGTAAATATTCCACAAAAGATCCTACTCCCTCATTAAAATTCGTTGTATTTCAGGCCTTTTTAGGGTGAGCAAGCAAGGAGAGTTAGGAAAGTTACATGGCAGACTTGAGCAAAAAGATTTTCATAATTGTAAGTTTTGAACTTTAAAGATTTTGGCTCCAAGTTCAGAAAGCTTTGACACGCGAACTTCTAGATATTCCAATGTTTGTACAAGTGAGCAAGTGAAAGAGAGGCAGAGATTCCTATTTATCCATACTTGTAAAACAAAAAAAAAAATGTATTAAATCATACAGTTCTCAAACATGCAGATAGCCATCATCCAGTGTTGTATTGAAGTACCAAACTCCTGTCCAATTTGATATGCAGGGATCCCAACTATCCCAATTGCTCAAATTTTTGTTGATATCAATCAAATTGTTCCTGACATCCCATAATGTCTTCACTGCAAATTTCAGCATATATATAATATTCATTATTTCATTCAATTGGCCAATCAAAAATATTGAAGAAATAATAAAGTGGACCCTCATTTTTTTTTAACATCTCTTACATACGAAATCAATATTAAACCAAAGTTAACCAGCTTTCAAGATCGTCCAATAAATGACTACCATCAATAAGTCAACATGTTTATTAATTATCATCTTTTTATTTTTATATATAACAAAATAAAGTAATTATTTTTCACAAAATTTTAAATGAGAAACTCAAAAGACAAAATAAATACTTAAAGTAAAATATCAACTTTTAATTTTTTTTTATATTAATTTTTATTAATTATATCTCATATCTTCTTTATTTTAATTTAGAATAAATTAATTAAATTACAATTGAAATTGGATATAGAATTAACAATTTAATTACATGATTCTAAACTTTGGGATTATATAATATATATGATAGCTAGTGTTATATATCTATCTATCTATAATGTATATAAATGTATAAATGAGATGAAAATTGATGTAATTGCCCATAGTAATATCAATTAATTCCCAAATTGTATATACATGTACACTTTTATGCAAATGGCCTTTGTGAGTATGTTATGAGGTTAGAACTTGGAACTTTGATGCAAATTTGGAGACCCACTGACCCAAAAGGAGAGGTCAAGCCCATCTTTTCCTATTAATGATAATCACAAAACTTCATAAAAACTCAAATTATCCAATTAATCCCATACAATCATGGAGTAAATCCCTCAATCACATCAAATAGACACAATATTATATCCCAGTATAACAAATATGAAAATCCTAATCTAAGTTAGGAAGTAACATGAAAATCCTAATTCAAGTTAGGAAGCATTTGGTTGAATTCACTTTAGTAGAATTCCTTCGCATTTTTAGTAGAAGTTATTATTTGAAATGAAAAGAATTAATTGCTCTGATGTTTTGTTACAGAACATAGCAACAGGCGAGTGAATCAACTTTCCTAACTAGCTATCCAAATAATGCAGTAAATTTAATCAATTATTTGATTACACTTAGAAAAACACAAAATTTTTCCCTTCTTAACCCCTTCTGATACCCTACTTTCTAAGGAACAAAACAGAGCAAACACACAAAAATTAGAAAAAATTATAATTAGCTGAATAAAACCCGCACGAATTTAATCCCCAATCATACATGCATCTACTCAAAATTGCCAACCCCTTTGTAATAGGAAATAGGAAACAATTACCTTGTTGACATTGAGATAGGGAGACCAGTAATGGAGGAAATTGTAGACATAATCAAACATCTCCATAGAAGACCCAAAACTTTTTGGACCCAGACTGACCGGACCAGACTCCTCCTCCTTGACCTCTTCGCCTTCATTCTCCTCTCCCTCTCCCTCAATCTTCTCCAACCTCTCTTCCTCCACTGACTTATCGAGCTTCTGATTCTTAGAAGTCTCGTCTCCTACTTCCAACTTCTCCTCCTCATCTCTCGTTCGCTTGGCTCCATTAGCGGCCGATTCCTCCACAACATCCATTTCTTCAGTGGTCGCTGAATCCGCAAGATCCATGTCTTCTATGATTGTATGATTGGCGTAGAGAGCCAAAACCCTATCTTCTTAAACATCAGTCCCCTGAAATCTTCTTAAACCTCAGTCCCCTGAAAAAGTAGTAAGCTATGCACATTTTGAGAGAAGGAGGTAGCATTTTTCGCAGGAGAGGGAGGGGAATGAGAAGAGACACGGGGCGCGCTATTGAAATTTCATGAAATTTTTTGGCGGATGAACATGTTCCAAATCCCTCCCAAAATCCATCTGTTTTTAAAATAAATAAATAAATGTTTTTATTAAATAAAAAAAAAATTAAATTAAAAAATTAATAATAAAATAAATTAGTTGTTATTAAATAAATTAGTAATTAAATTAATTATTTAAATACATAATATAAGTAGAAAAAAATAAATAAAATAAGTAAATAAATTAATAATTAAATAAACATTATAAGTAAATATAATTAAATAGAAAATAAGTAAATAAATTAATAAATTAAATTAATTATTTAAATAAATATTATAAGTAGATAAAATAAAATAAAAAGTATAAATAAATAAAATAAGTTAAAAAATTAATAAATTATATTAATATTAATATTAAAAGATTTTGAATAATTTTCTTTTTTTGAATTTTGAATTTCGCGGCACTTTACAACAAATTACTGCTAATAACATATTTTTACCGGCAGCTCTAATAAGAAGCGCTGTTAAAAGTATATTTTTATTGGTATAAATAAAAGTGTCGATAAAACATTAATTCTTTTAAGAAAATAAGACCTTTTTTGGTATTTATCTAAAATGTCGGCGATGCAATGCTGGAAAAAATAAAATCTATTTTAGTGTATCTCTGTAATTTTTTGCTATGTACTTTCTTCATGTAAAACGTCAATACGATCACTGTTATACTGATCGAAGACAATATTAAACTTGCAGCAGATATGTGCAATAATTTATTATATTCATCATAAATTACATATATCAATTGAACAAATCTAAACATCAATTCTTGCATTCTCAAATATAAAGTTGAGGATGAAAAGTCTAGGTGTTGTTCATTGCTTTTAAATTTTCCAATCTTATAGTTCATAATGGTAATATACAAACTAAATAAAAAATTCACAATGGCAACAATGAGTAAACTACTAACTGCGACATATATTATATATTTTTTGCATATTACATTTATAATTTCATTATCAATATAATACGAGTTAATCTCAATCTGAAAATAGTATAAATAGACATTTAGTCAAACAGATAAAAAATTAAAAAAAAATCACCAAGTTATATATGCCTTTCTTTAAACCAAGAATAAGAAAGGTAAAAATTGAAATATTTATTTACTTGAATATTCATGATTACATGATTATAAGATGAAACCTGTGAATAGTATAAATAGGAATTTAATAAAAAAGGTAAAAGATAAGAATAAATATATAAATGCCTTCCTGTAAATCAGGTGTAAGGATGGTAAAAACTGAAATATTCTTTGGCTTGAACATTCATGGCTGCACGATTATAAGATGATATAAATAAATATTTAGTCGATCATGTACAAGAAAAATAAATAAATAAATAAAATCAAGTAGAAATGTTTTATCCTTGCTTCTCTAAACTAATTGGTGGTGGGAAGGTAATAACTGAAATATTTATCAATGATCATCCATGGCTGTACTACTGTAATGCTATTTCCTCAAGGAAGAAGAAGAGATGGGAAGCTGCAACCGAGAGAAACGGGCATGTCTAGGGCTGGTTTGCTTTGCAAGAAAAACTATAAAGAAAAGAGTAGCCTACGAGTACTGATATAAACCTGCAAAATTCAGACGCAGTGCTATAGGATCAAAGGCAAGGTCCCACCGGATCGGAGTCACGTGATAAATTGTGTGCAAGAAGGGCCGAGGCCCACCAACCAATTTTATTTTATTTTTTTATCTTTAAATTTAATTAGAAACACTTCCATGTTTTTAGAGGATTTTGATCATATAATTTATATTTTTCTAAAATTATAATTCCATTGAATCAATATTTAAATGATTTAACTGAGAATATGAAAAAAAGTCGGTATTTATTAATGTGCTAATTGATGATTTATATGGTGAATACTTAGCAAATTTACAGTTCATAGAAATAATTATTTCGGCACTTTAGTTATTTAAATTATTAAGATATATTGCAGTTATGGAGATCATAACCCACAACTTACTGATTTTATGAGACATTCTATCAAAATTAATACACTTTTTTATTAATCATACCTCAAATTAAATATTTAGATAATTTTAATTAAATTTATACAAAAAATAATTTATTTATAAATAAAATTCATTAAAAATTTTTGTTTATAAATTAGTTTTCATATTTAAATTATTATAAAATTTATTTTTAAAAGCTAGTTCTACTATATATATATATATATATATATATATATATATATATATATATATATACTTAATATTTATTAGTTTTAATAATTTATATTCATATTAAATTTAAAATTCACCTGTAATTAAATTTTGATGGGATTCGACAAGAATAATTACAACTTAATTCAATGAAAATTTAATCCCAAATTAATTGGACAAGAATAATTAATTATGAAGAATTAAAAATATAAGATTATGAAAAAAAAACTATTTATGTCAAATATAAAATGTGAATCTATAATTAAATTTTAAAAATTTTATAAAATTTATTTACGTCAAACAAGCCCTTAATCATTTTTTTTTTAAATAATTTATTCTTACTAGGTTTTAAGCTTACATTCATTAAATTTAATATACCTAATTAAAATCTATTGAAAATATATATTAATAATATCTTGAAAAAGTCAAGGAAATTTTTATTATACTGAAAATATTTTTACTTTAATTATGATCTTAATTTTGATTTAATTTCAATATTACCTAATATTTATAAAACTCTATTTTTATTGGTTCAATAAGTAAGTTAGGCTTAAAATATTAAATATCAAAAATTTATAGGCTTTTGATTTAATACCCGTAAGGGTATTGGTGCAATATATACAGATTTTTAATTGAATATTTTTAAGAATATTGATATATAAAAACTTATTCAATTTGTAAGTTTACTAATAATTATATAACAAAAATAAATAATAAAGAGAAAATAAATACATAATTTCCCTGTATTTTAATTTTTAATATAATTACTTAATCATCATATGTAATAAATTATACTAATTATAGTAAATTTTATATAATATATTAAAATTAATTATATTAAAATCTCAACTCGATTTTAATTTAATTTCATATACGTGCGAATTTGCTTTTATTAATTTAAGTATTGAGTTGGATTAAAAAAATCTTGAATATATATTGTAGAAAAAAAATTTAATTCAATATTCATGAGAGTATTAATGCATAAAAATTTATTTGTTTTCCCTTCATTTTTTAGTATTGATTTTCTTTCATTCTTTTTTAAAAAAAAAAAATTGGTAAAAAGTTTGTGTTGGCTTATCTTGCGCCGTGGACTTGGGGAATGCCCTGTAAATAAAGGTTGGAACTTCAATTAAGCGAGTTTTGGATTTGGGGGCAATTGGAAACGAGAGAGATAACTTGGGAGGCGAGTTGCAATATGTATCTCTTATTACCATCAGATTTGAATTAAATCTCATTTCTGTGTAATTATGCGCAGTTCATTGCATTTTATTTTAAATCTTGTTATGTTGATTGGCAATAATTCACTTCTCGGTGTTGATTCGATTTCCTGCTTTATTTGGAAAAACTTATATTTCAATTGGGGTTTTTGTGTAAAGAAGTTCGAAACATGGTGTAAACATATAATGAAATATATATATATAACATTGAGAGGGAAATTCATTTTAATTTTGTTGTTCAGGATAATTTATCGTTAGGTTATAGTTAGATATATAATATATTTTATTTTGTTAATTATTTTTATTTATTTAAAAATAATTATAAAAATATTTATGTAACTTATCTATTTATCTATGAATCATGTCTAATTATATATTCTTCAAAAATTAAACGATTTTAATTTATTTTTAATTTTTTTTTTTCACTAAAAAAATTGAATCCTATAAATTAACTCATTTCAAACCTGAAAAATGATAAAATATAATACATTTGAATTAAATTCTTATAAAATCAAAATTTCCAAATAGGGCTTAGGGTGTTTTTGTATATCTTAAAATAATATTTCCTTTATTCTTTTATATATGTCGTTTTAGAGAGGGATAATTTTTTTTTGTATTAGTCGTTCTTAAATTTCAAAATTGTATTTATTATTTTTTTTTAATTTTACCTCTAATTAAAAATTAAATTTATAATTTCAATCAATTTTATAATTAAAGAAATCATATAATAATAAGGTTATATTAGTTATTTTATATTAAAATTAAAACATAATAATTAATTTATTAATTTTTGTATTTTTCTTCAAAACGACTTATATAAAAAAAAAAATTGGTGTAAATAATTTTTAATTACTATCGAGTTATGAGGTATTTTATTCCTAGCTGTGGCTAACTCCTTTTTCCTTGTTACTCCTCAAAATTTCTCTTTCATTTAACACTCAACTCACAGCATTTATTAGTTTGATTCTATCAAATTTTACCTTTTACTAGATACAAAGATCACATCATTCTATTGGTTGCTCTACAAATGGCTGATGAACGTAATTAGTTTTTTTTTTTTTTTTCCTCTCGCTTTTTTCTGTATGCTTTGTATGGTTCAATCACTATTGCTTATGTGGTTATCTCCTAGCATTTGGGTTTTAAACTATTGTTTTAATATTCTGGGGAAAAATGATAAAGCTTAAATAGGAACACATGGTTTTCGTCCCCTCCTCCTGATCATGAGTTACTCCCTCCACTTTTTTCTCTCGAGATTACCAGTAATGTTTAAATTTTACAGTGCACGGTTCCTCATATAGAAGTTTGTGTTCATTATGTAATGTTTATAGTTTATGGAATTCATCTATTAAAAAAGCTTTAAACTTAGGATGTGTATAGCTACTGAGGATAGGGAATGTCGAATGCCTTTATACAAGTGTAGAAACAAGGTGCACTGCTTGACCTTGTGTGGGGAAGCAAAGGAGTGGCTTAGTTGTCTTTCCCCGCTTTTTTTTCAGATTCAACTTGGACAACAGATTCATATACCAAATGTTGACCATATCATAATTTTTTTTTATTCAATTTTTGTTACTAGTAATATAATATTTTCATTTTTTGCACAGAGGTTGTAGCTTTCCCCAATAACAATTTATTCCAAATTGCTGATAGTAATAGGAACTGTAATTTTAATAAAAAATTATTAAAAAATACGACATATATTAAATATATAATAAACATACATTAAATATATATCAAAAATTATATTTTTAAAATATAAAATAAAATAAAAATAAAAAAACCATATATAATGTAATATCATCTTTTTTTTATATAATATATTATTGGACTTTCACACTAAATATGTGTGTGAACCAAAAAATGAGTGGACTTGGCCTATAATTAATCTAAAAGCCTAATTATTTTTAAACCCACAAAAGGATAGTTTAGCCTAATAATTTATTTATTATTTAATTAATTTAATTTAATTGAGTAACTTGACCCACATTAAATAAGAGGTCTAAGCTAATCAAGAGTTCAAGTGCTTTTTTCACATGTTCGTGAGATAAAATCTCCATAAGACTCCATCATTTTCACCAGTACACATAAAACTTGTGCATCAGTGAAGGAATGTGAAGAAGTGGAAAAAGATAAGCCAGGGCTTCAGGCATCAAACTTTCCAAAGGCTATAAAAAAAAATTCTAAAATAAATGTCTCAACTAATCATCTAATCCATTAAAAAAACCCCAACTAATTAAAAATTTTTGGACATAATAGTGATTTGATTAGAAGTCAACACAAATGCATTCAATCCAATTAGATATCTCGTATACTAAAATATTATAATAAACATCATAAACAAACCATGTACAATTAAAAAAAAATACTATAGTGAAAACAAATACCTTAAAATTTTGTTGAAAAGTCCCTATCTAAACCAACAAACAAAAGGATACAATGAGTACAGAAACTAGGAAGAATGAGTGATCCAAAGCTAGCTACTGGATGAGAAGTCTATGGTCAACCAATAAGAAATCACTATAGAAAAGAAATTATTTAATTTCTCATAAACCCTACACCTTTGGATTGGATAAATTAGATTTTTATTTATTTATTTTTCAAATATAAATCACTAATTACTTAATAAAATGTCATCCACATGAATTACAAAAGCTACAGACCCCCCTCTTATCACCTCACCTCACAATTTTTTTTGAAATATCCACTTCCAAATAGATAGAAATGTTAGAGATCAGAAATTCAAATGGATTAAATTGTGAAAAATACACATTCAAAAAAAGAAGGTTTGAAAAAAAAAAATCTTGCATACTCTTCTTATTATCCAAGAAACCAAGACCACATTTTCTTTCTCATCATCTTTTCTTACTTCTCAATCAACACATACACATATACACTGAAAAAGAGAGAGAGAGAGAGAGATGGCTATGAAGAATTGTTTCCAAGTGTGCACAAGTGGTAGAGGTGTAGTGCAATGTTCACATCCATTTGGTCCTCTAGAGAAGCTTCATTTCCCAACTTGTAAAGGACTCAATATATCTATTAATATTCTTACTACTACTTCTTCATCATCGAGTTTCAGAGGCAGAACCCAGAAAGCTCGTATTGTTTGCAAAGCTCGTGAAGCTTTAGATGAAGGTTTGCCAAGTTCCACCCACCATTTGTTTTTTTTAAAGCACCATTTTAATTTAATTATCTTTGTATTAGAGAAATTGATTGATTTGTCTTTATGCATTAATATAGCATGCAGTTCTTAAAATGCATATCATATTCTCAACTTTTTCTCAAGGAATATATATATTATTGGCATGTTCACATGATATCATTCACTTGTCTGCGTTTGCGTTTGTTCCCCGTATTTGATTTATGCCAAATTCTTGAAATCTGCAGTTCAAGCAGTAACAGATTCAAGCTGGGATAATCTTGTCATTGCCAGTAAAAACCCAGTTCTGGTGGAATTTTGGGCACCATGGTGTGGACCATGCCGGATGATAGCACCGGTGATAGATGAATTGGCAAAAGAATATGCCGGACAAATTGCGTGTTTCAAGGTAAACACCGATGATTGCCCTAATATTGCCAACAAATATGGTATAAGAAGCATACCAACGGTACTTTTTTTCAAGAAAGGAGAAAAGAAAGAAAGCGTCATCGGAGCAGTGCCCAAAACAACTTTGACCAGCACCATAGAGAAATACATAGATGCTTGAAATAACAATTTAGACTACCTCTACCAGCTATGATACATGTATATGTTCATGTCAGTGATCATATATTCTAATGAATGCATGATAATTTCTCAAACTTTCTTGTATTCATCAATTCGGTTTCCAAAGTCAAAACATAAATTCCATCAATCACTCTTTAAGCACACGACCTTTTATGTATATATAAAGAGAGAACATTTGAAGACCCATTATTTTACCTGCAGATCAAACACATAACAGCTCATTTAGGTTAGGCCATGTTCTTCAGTTGATGTTCACCTGCCCTTAGTCATGGCTTCGGAAAAGGATCACCATAATAAATAACAATTTGCTTGGCAAATGGCACAATGATTTAAATATTAATTACATGTTAGATATGATCTAGCAAAAAAATAAAATAGAAAGTCATTTAGTTTTCCCCAGTTTCTTCGACCAGCCATATTCAAGACCAACCACAGATTTTGTCAACTTCGAGATACTCGCATGGACTTCTGGACAGGTTAACCAAGGGAAGAAGAAAGCGCCATAGCGCATCTTTCCAGTCATTGAATAAGACAATCAAACTTGACATGATTCTAACAATATAGAAGTACATATATTTCTATTTTTAGCTAATTACTAATGTGAATGCTCTGTTAAATAATACTACTATCAAGCAAGCCAAGAATGTGTGCGCACACACGGGAAGAGAGGCAAATACATACGCTATTTTTATGATTCTGGTAAATGGCAGGAACTACACAGGGAAAGAGCTTTCAACCAGACAACCCTTCCTCCCTGAATCTCATACATAGACTGTTAGTGACAAAAAGAGGCTGTATTGAATCATAAATCAGGAAAAGAATTAGAAGAAAATGAAGCAACTCAAAGAAGATTTAACATTTCATTGACAAAACACTATGCTATATGTTTTACTTTTTCCTGAAATTAGTACAAAGTGGGAGGTTAGCCCTGAAATTATCCCATCGTGTAATGCCATCATCTTCACAGGGCTGCAGGAAATTCTTCCCACGCTCATGCTGCACAAACAGCTACAATCAAGAACTAAAACATCAGTGTCAATGACAGAGCCTTCACGGGGATGGTTTCCACTCAAATGGCAGATTATTAAATCCATTAACTGCTCCTAGCCCATTAAGCAGTTGGTTCCCCAAATCCTGCTGCTGATGATTCATGCTTTGGTCTCGAACCATCGATGCCATACCCACCCGTCCATTTATCAAAGAGTTATTACCCATTGCAGCTCTAATTCCATTAACCATGGCAGCCTGCCCAAGTCCACTGCCCATGGTGCCAAATCCACCACCCCCCATTCCAGAATTATTGACTGTCCCATTTCCCACCAGGCCATTTCCCCCATTGAGAACTGTATTGTTACTTGGCGGCAAAATCCCATTAGCACTTTTCATATCATTCCCCAGAGAACCAACCCCAACCATACCACCTGTGCCGTTGAGTTGATTGGACATCATCATTTCATGTATGATTTTCTGAACCGAACTTTGAGAATCACTGTGGTCAGCCTCACCAGAAAGAGCTGGCTGTTGCAAGGGAATATTTGCAGGAGAGTTTGTGGAGCCGATGTGATTAGCAGCTGGCAAGGCACTATGAGATGTTTGTGTGTGATTATTGGATGACGAGGGTGTTGGCGATTGGAAAGGAGAAGGATTAGGTTGTGCCTGTGGCATTGTGTTAGAGGAACCAGGAGATGGAATCTGAACAGAATTTCCTCCATAGGGACTACTTGCATTATTCATAGAATTTTGTTGTCTTGGTTTCATAGAATTCTGGTGGAGCAGCCCAACGATAGCACTGGTAGAGGTAGATGCAGAAGCCGTGCTGAGGGAGTTATTTACACTAGACACTCCATTGCTAGCAGCAATTTGCAATCCACTGGCCTGGACAGAGCTTTGATCACTGTTTGAGTTCTGGGGCATTGCTTGCTGCTGTAGTTGCTCCTCAGGCTGTTGAACTTGACTATGAAACCCAGATGATGAACTTGTCCTCCGAGGGAATTTTGCCAAACTCTCTGACAACAAATAATTAAATGAGAATGGTTTCCCATGCAAGCAATACTCTGATATTGACAAGAAAACGAAGAATTTGAAGACACAGCTTGTCCAGTTTACATGGTAATGTGATAATTCACTTAAATAAAGATACTAATAATCATGAGGTGATTTGTGAATAGCTGTTTCACATGCAACCACAGAAGAAAAAACTATGCAATGACGGTGAAGATGACTAGAAAACAAGGCAAAACAGTGAATAGATAGAAAGAAAAGGACAGACAGGCAGACACATAAATTCACTGCGAACGTCATGAGTTGCAATAATACATACCCCAAGGTTTCCAAGATACAAAAAATTTATTGGAATAATCTTTTCTCCTCCTTGAGGGTCAAGACAAATCCATGGGATGAGAGGTGGAACTATGGTGATGATTGGAGGCAACGGCCCTTCCTAAAAGTTGTATAATTTTTAGGGGGTGTTTGGTTGGCCAACTAAACAATCCTAATTGCCGATTGTCAATATGCGTGTCGCCAATTAAAAAAATTTACATTATTTGGTTAGCCAATTAAAAACTCCGATTATAATAAAATTTTCCTTCAAGCTGCATATAGTGATTCGCAATTTGGCAATCGCACTTTTACACCAATCGCATATTTGGCAATCACTGTACCAAACACCCCCTTAATTCAAAAGGAAACTCCTAGAAATATATACCAAGATCCCTAAAACTTGAATTTTTCAAACCACCCTTGAAATCTTTTTATGTTTCCATCGTTAACCTTAAAATTTAAACATTTTCACTTTGACAATTGAAATTTTCAAGTTCTGTTGTTACCCTTACCTCTGGTCTCCTTAAGAACTGAAACTTTTCATTCCACCCCTTACATTTGTAAGTTTTTTGTTGTCACCTTTACTCTCAATCCCTCCAACCTTGATTGTCTAATTCTACCCTTTTTCATGGGACTCCAGATAACACATCTGCACATTTTTATCTTCCCATTATCAAACTGCTTGAAATAATCATTTCAACTCAGTAGTCCTTGACAACCCAAAAAAAAAGTCTTGAAATGCTAGATACTAGATTTGTGAATAACAGAGGACAGAAGCAATTAAATCATCTCAAGAAACTCCAAACTCCATTTCACTAATCTCAAAAGTTTGGACATAGATCCAAGTCAAAACTTAATATTCCTTTCAAGCACCAGGTAAAATACACGAGAAAGAGAATAAAGTGAAAATTTCATAATTAGACCAACCACAAGGTCTGATTCAATAAAAACCCAAACTCCTAATCTGTCTCCTAAAAGGCTGTTTCTAGTTACCACTAATAATTTCATTGGACTGCAACATTTGTATGGCACAAAGACCAAAGTTAGCCATTTGGATAAGTATAATTTTCCTAATGCTTGCATCATGATGTGCCTATTCCCACAGGCTAAGCAATATTTCACAGAATTATGATTCCCAAGGACAACTTTTTGTTCTAATAAGCTTCCTGCACACAATCATTTGAGGTCATCCCTCTTATCCTTGTCCGAATGAAGGAAATCTCAACACTTATAAACTTGAGATTTCTAAACTTTTCTGCCTCTGCCAAAAATCATAAAGATGGACAAGACTTCAAATTGAAAGCAAGGCTAGATTAATTAGGGGAATCTCCTACCAAGGAGAAACAAAGTGAATGCAGCAAGCCAATACATGTTAGTTGATCTTTTCCGTTATTGGACCCCAAAGAAGGGCCAAGGCACAGAGCAAATCTCAAAACCAGAGATTCAGGCATGCTAGTCTTCTAAATTAATCCCTGGTGACACTCTGATCCAGTTAGCATTATCTGTACGTCCTTATCTTCCTAGACACAGCGAGACTACCTCTTCATGCATGTATATGTTGTCAAGGCACCCTCGCATAAAAGATGGAAAAACTGATCTCCAACATACACATCGTAATGACAACCAACAGAAAGAAATATTGACATAGGCCACGCAGCATGAGAAGTACGATCATACAATCACATGATGCCGATGCATAGGAACAAATTCATCACCACCATAGCACCAAAACCACCATAGGAATTTATTAAAGGTGGATGGGAAAGTTATGAGGATTCTCCTACTACTAAAAATTTTGGGTTAAAGGACTTGTAAAAATTTTGGGTTAAAGGACTTGTCTTTATTCAGACATAAAAACTTATGCTGTTTACAATAGACTGTAGTTAGAATATCATATTGGAAACAGCATAAGTTTTATCCTTGAATAAACAGAAAGTCTTCAACTTCCAACAAAATAAAAAACGTATTGACAAATGAGTTGTGATCTACAATATGATACACAATGTTGCATGTACAGCAATAAAAGCATAGTTGCCGCTAGTTTTAGCAGTATATGAAGAATGTAAACAAATAATGGAGAACTACCTATTGACACTTGACACATCATCATCAAACTCGTATCATTTTCCAGTAAATTAATGAAATAGTGTAATCACAAAGTGCAATGGAATTTTTCCAGAATCATTGCTCAGTTTGCACCTCAAGAGAGCTGCCAAAATTAAAGAATAAAAGGTTATGATGACAGGAAAAATTCATCACTTACCCATAGGTCCAGTCCCTGTTTCTCGGCTGTAATCAATCAAGTCTTTCATACTATTAACCACTTCAGATATCTGCAATGACACCAAGCATATTGTAAAAAAAGTGCAGCTGTTAATCAAGATAACGTAAATTTAAGTAAAATGCCTAATGCAACAAATCCATGAAATACGATAGCATCTCAAACCAAAGGGCATTTTTTTTCCAATCCAAAATGTACATTAAATTCAAAACATATACCCAGTCACTAAGACACACGCGAAAATACACACTAATTGCAGCTTTTAACACTTAACAATCAACATAAAATTCATGGAGCCACATTAACCATAAAAAGGATTTATGACATCACCTGCAGGCACCTCACATATCTCTTTGTATATCCTAAATCATTCACCAATGGCACCTCCAAAGCTTTTGCAAGTTGCCGAGCTGATGCAACAAATCTGAAAGAAGGATAGCTGATCAATAATTGATAGAAGCAGCCACATATCGGACATTATTGTTCAAAAATATCAACTTGTCCATTGCACATGTGTTCTTCAACAGTATATAGATTAAAAAAAAGGGGATCGGTAAAGGCAAGGCATGCACTTCTGCAGGCACTTAGCAATAAGTTAAATGCAAAGTACACCGTCAAGCATGGAGCCAGACATAAAGCCTGCCTAGGGATAGAAAATTATTCTTCTCACTTAGTCCAAATGTATCATACATTACTTGCATAACAAAAAATTTTAAATTACACAAATCAACTACAGAAACTGTCTTTAACTGAAAAGTATAACAGTGCAATCTCCCACACCACTTGTACATGCTCGGCAACATTCAAAAATATACATAGTAGGTACTAAACCCTAATCTCTAGGTGTTCAAAAGTGGAACATCACTATTTAACTTAAAATTCACAATGATAAACCACAAATGCTTTCACCTTTATTAGAAATAATAATAAATATTTCTTTAAAGATGAACAATTGCAACAACTTTATCATTATTGTTATTCCCAACTTGAATGAGCGACCGGTAGAACACAATGAAACACATGCTAAGAGATTAACATTTCCAAACATCAAGGAACTCATCAAGCTCTAAATTATAGACCTAAAAGGGAAAAAAGGAATTATTTACAATCAAAACACTGCCCAAAGGATCACCACGGTTTGATAAGAAAATCTACTGATAAATAACTTACATGTTACAATAATTTTGCAACTCTGGAACAGACGAATTAGATGATGAATTTTGAGTAGTAGCCTGGTATTTTTGAGCTGCAGCACCAAGCTGACTAACCTGAAAAATACAAAAAAGCAATATTTATGCATGATATTTCCCACTATGACATACAGATCCTTCAGATACAATACAAAATGGTAGAAAACTTCCACCATAACACTGCTTAATGGTTGTTCAATGGTGA
Source organism: Aleurites moluccanus (assembly GCA_948193065.1). Classification (NCBI taxonomy): domain Eukaryota; kingdom Viridiplantae; phylum Streptophyta; class Magnoliopsida; order Malpighiales; family Euphorbiaceae; genus Aleurites; species Aleurites moluccanus. The sequence continues at coordinate 19,706 of CANXYC010041856.1, forward strand.
ACCGTAACATCAAAGGATCCTTTGCATCTTCCATTAGAAGTAATATGGCCGCAAACTAGATTTCATCAATACTTATGCAATCTAAATAAAATCCACAAAACTACAGTCCAGGTACAACTGAAATATCATATGATCGTGATGCATATTGATTGAATTAATATCAGTACAAGATATCAGTGAATCATAACCCTTTTCTTATATAAGAAATAGAGGAGGATAAAAAATGTCGAAGCTATCCAGAACTTCATAAAGAAGAATTAAATTCTTTTATTAAAATAAATATTAGCAAACAATTTCTTTCATCTTCCTTGATCAAGCTTTGTGCACAAGGTAGGTAAAATACATAATCATATGGTAGTTAGAGATATAAATCTGTAATCACCAGGTAAATCTACATTAGAGTCTGGTTCATTTATGTGTGATCCTAATCCAGAGATGGGACCACCGAGATCTTTACGTGTTGCTATTTACCAAACAAAGCCATGTATGCAGAGAATTGCAACAACCACCAGTGTGATGGTGACGTCACCAGACATTAAAAGTGAACTAAGAGAGTGGCGTTGCTTAATGACAAAGCTGACTATACATATGAAATGAAATCAAACTAACATCAAATGCCATAGAAAAATTCAATTAATTTCAATTGCAATATTATGCACAAAAACTGTTCTAGCAGCCATCATTTCAAATTCATCAAGTATTTGAGTAAGAGAGCACTTTTCGAGATTAAAATATGAACAGACTTTGGCTCTTGTGGTTATGATTACCTGAAATTTTGAATAACAGGAATCCAGACCAAGGAAAAGAAGAAACTAGGACAACTGAGAAATAAACAGTACAATTGCGCAGCATCTCAATCATGCCATAGCAATCAAGAAAAAAATCTCTCAATCTCTCTCTCTCTCTCTCTCTTTTTTAGGAAAAAGATCAAAATCTCATTAAGTAATCGTTTCATTAAAACAATAATGCCCTAGTTTCTCTAGGTAATGACCTCTTCTGTGACAGACACAGAAAGTAACCAAAAATAGAATAATTAATTACTTCTGTTCTAGAGGAGAAATTCCTGTAGTGCAATAAAAGTGGTGAGTACAGACTTCAGGATGACAAGCCCAAATCTATTTAATCCATCATCAGTTCAAACAGAAACTGATACCAAACCCAATACAGAAAAGTGAAGTCAGCCATCTAGTTTCAGATGATTATGGTTCCATTACGAACATATCGTTAAATGTTTTCTTCAGCAATTAATAGTAATAAAGCATTTTTCTTCTTAATTATTAATCAATACAGTTTGCCGCCAACCTGTGGTATTAACAATCTTCGAGGAATAAGCTCTTCATGACGCCGAGCACAAAACTCCCATGAGCATATCTGTAAAAAACAATGAAAGAGCAAATTTTGTTAACAACACTTCAAGAAAGGAAATTATTAAAAGCAAATAGGCATCCCTCAATGTATACCTTCAAGTCTGGAGAGAAGACTATCCGCAGCTGCCCATCACGAACAACACGAAGTTGCTCAAAAACACTTTCCTGTATTGCTTTTGCATAGTCCAAGACAATTTGACCAGATGAGTTCTGATATTCACGCGGCATATCAACATAAAGAAGCTCTTCCAAGGTACCACTTTCATATTTGATTTTGAAAAGCCTGGGAAGAACCTCAGCAGTAGCCTCTGGAGGAGAAGTATATCATAATAAGAAACAACATAATGGAGGAAAAAGCATCTAAAGCAATTGAGACACCATTACAACTAGCACCATGAGATAGTTTAATCCATGAACTACAACCAGAAGAGTAAGTAGTTTAATCCAACATACCAAAGCCACGGCCTGGCTTGCGATTACAAATTTCACAGTGCCATACATCCTGTAAAAAGTTGTAAGTAGGAGTTATAATTTACATTAATAATTGGCAATAGAAGAAAGCAAAACAAGTGGTTAATGAAAATAAGTATTAACTTCCTGATAGCATTCTTTTTCTGTCTCATGGATTCTATAGAAAGCATTCAAACAAACGACTAGGAAGATAATATTAATAAACATCCACAGATCTGCATAACAATTGACCTGATCTGTCTAGTTATAACTAAAATCCAACTTAGAGCTCAATTCAATTTAAAGGTGCCAGCAATTGTTTAAAGTTCCTAAGTTTATCAAACAGCTGACCTGAGGGAAAACTCCAGTTGTTTGTCGGCCACTTCCATACATAGAAACACACCACTTTTTTTTTGCATGTGGAGCAAAATACTCTGCCACAAATTTTCTCCAGAATTCAATATTGTTGTCCTACATGACAATCAGGCATGATTACAAACCAGAAAGTAAAAACTAAACAGTCTGAATAGACTCTTCACTGTCAGAAAATCTTACTGATGGTCTGTGCTGCTGCTGATACATGTAATGTGTGAGACGGCGAGCGCACATCCCAGGTTCATATGCTGGTTTCACAGGAGATCTCAAAGCTAAATTCTGCTGTTGAAATTGTTGTGGCAACTGAGGCCGTTGTTGTGGCATTGCTTTCAAGAGTTGTTGTTGCTGATGTTGCTGTTGTAGCTGCAGTAGTCTCTGTTGCTGTATTAGATTAATCTGTGCAGCAGCAGCCTGAGAAGTCTGCCTTGACATGTGAAGGAACTGTTGCTGCTGCTGCTGCTGCTGCTGTTGCTGCTGCTGCTGCTGATGATGATGATGCAGAAATAATGGCTGATCTGAATGTTGAGGTTCCAATTTTACGTTTGCTAAACTTCTCAAAGACTGAATTTGTTGGGGTTCCAATTTGACTGGAACAAGATTTCTCAATGGCTGCAGCTGCTGTGACTGCTGTTGTGAGCCGTGTTGATCAGTTGTCACCTGAGGTTCCAACTTCACAGGTCCAATGCCACCTATTCCTCCTCGATTTGGCTGAAATTGATGTTGCTGCTGCACCTGCTGTGAAATATGAGGGGCAGAGAACTGTTGCATTGGTTGCTGACCATGCTGGAAACTTTGAGCTTCAAGTTGTTGGGATTGCTGTTGATCCGGCAACAACTGGTTGCCAGAAGGGCTAGAAAATTGCTGTCCCTGAACTTGACCAGAAGGACCTGGACTCACCATATCTGATGGTACAAATGATGATGATGAAGGAGCATTGAAACCCATTCCACTACCAACACCTGAAAGTGGATCTGTTTCAGCCCCACCATCAATAGTTCCACGCTGATTGCTCCCAGAACCAGATAGCGCTGGATTTGGACCACCATTTCCAAAAGACTGATTGAGGAAGGAGGACACATTGGGCACATTTCCAAACATATTCATATTATTAAACTGAGTGCGTGGGGAAACTAGTGAAGTGAATGCTGTTTGAGAAGGGAGAGAACCTCCTTGAGCACCCAGCATCCCCGAATTTGATCTCAAAAGTGAAGGAGAAACAGACTGAGAACCACCAATCGGTGTAGGCGGTCCCGAGGGTACCATTTTATCAAGAATGACAATCTACAAACACTCTTTGAAGTATTATAACTATCTAAAATAGCATGAATTGAATAAGCCTACAATTACATAACCAATCAGAATAAAGCAGACATACAGCCGGACCTACTTAACATTTCAACTCCACATCTAAGGCTGCAGTCTTCAAAGTCCTCATTGTGCACCAATCGAAATGAGTAGGTTTTGTGCCCGAGTAGATAGTGTTGCGTCTTACCAAACACAAGCCAGAGACCAAAGTAAACAAAAGCGAAGGAACGTGCCTTGATTCTGAACATTCTAGAGTCGAACTATCTTCACAGTCCTCACATGAATCTCTGTATCAAAAGGCGGCTTTAGATCCATTTCAACAACAATAAATCCATATAAAGCTAAACAATTAAGAAATCAAACATACACCACCAAATACAGCTAGCTTAAAAAAAGTTCAGCTTCCCAGCACCGTTAACTAAAACCCATATGAAAATCACCATAAATTAGCCTCAATCAAATCCTACAACAAAACCATACGGCCAAAACTCAGAAAACCACAAAAAATTTTCATCAAAATTACACAGAACCCATAAAAAAATGTTTACCAGAGCCAAAAGCTAAAATTCAAATAAAAAAAAACAGGAAAAAAATCTTCAAAATGGATGAAAGATTGAAACTTTATGAAATGGAACACAGGTACTGCAACAAAAAAAAATGAAAGAAATGCTCAAAATGACCATGAAAACAACCTCGATCGAGCCCTAATAAACTGAATCAAAGATCCAAAGCTACCAATAAGCCAAAAACAACTTATGGGTTTTCAAAGAAAAGCCAAGTCCAAGCTAAAATAACAAGAAAGCTAAAAACTTTATAACTTGCCTGCAGTAGAAATTAACGGTAGTGAGAGGGACAACAGTGAGCAACAACAAAGATTTCTCTTATCAAACATATACCCCAATCCCAAAAATTCTCTATAATCATCAACCACAAAAACAAAAACCCCAAAAAAGAATTAAAAAAAAAAAAACTAATATTTATTGAATAGAGACAAAGAAGGAGTTTATTCAAGTCCAAAGGGGTCTGTTAACTCTAGGGTTTTCGTGTGCTGAATTCGTCAAAAATCTACCTTCTTTTTCAAGTTGGCCTTTTCTTTTCTGCTCCCTCTCTACTATCAGTATATGAGTTGTGTGCCCTGTTCTCCGCTGTATCCAGAGAGAGAATGCTTAGAGAGAGAATGTGTCCTTGCGGACGTCAAAATTTATTCGATCCGATTGAATTTTCTCAATCTTCATTCTCTTTCTTTTTATTTTCTCTTCTTTTCTCTCTCTAAAAAAATGAAGTCAAATGTTATTATCTCTTCCCTTCCCCTCCTCTCCTCCTCTTCTTCTTCTATGCATGCATGTCAATGTTAAATTCATGCATGCATATCATCTATCCATACATATATGATATTAAACCCATCTTAGAGCCCCTAAATTATATCCTTTTTATCAAGTCCTCCAATTTTCGTTGATTCACATTATTATTATTAATAACAAAAATAAAATTATAAAAAAATTTACGAATATTATTTTATAATATACTTGAAAATTATATTACTTAACTTGAAAAACCTAATGATAAAAAATAGATGCTTTTAGCTTTAGAAATTCTTAAGGATTTTATATTATCATTAATAAATTTCTTCCATTTTGTTTTTATTATTAAAATAATTTCCATTGTAAAATGATAAAAAATTTGAGAGTTTTAATGAATTAATAAAAATTTAATATAAAAAATAAATTATATGTACTCTAAACTAATTCTTAAGATCTTTATATTTATATTTTCTCATATTAAATTTTTAAATTATTTATTTTTACCAATATGTTTGTCTGTTTTAATTAAAAATATTAAAATTAAAATCTAATAAATTCAACATATTGTGTATACAATAGTGCTCCAAATCTTTTTTATATATATAAATTTGGCTCCATTAGAGTATAAATAAATGACTATATAATATAGTTTTAGTTTAGTGCATAAATTAGTCTTTTTAAAAAAAATATCATTTCACCCTTAATGTTTACTGAAATTTAGCAAATTTAAATTTTTTTACTTTTTATATCCAAACAATTTAATTTAATTGAGATAAATAGGTGAATATCATGTAATCAATGATGTGACATTTAAAAAAAATTAATAATTTTTTTCTATTTTATAAGTTTATTTTTTCAATTTATTGAAATATATTAATTTTTAAATATATAAATTAAAATATTTCATTCATTTATAATTAAAATATTATCCCAATTGATAATATATATATAACTGAATTAATTTAAATTTATTTATAAAAATAAAAGTTTCGAATACAATAAATTGAAATAAAACATTAAAAATTAGGGATATAATAATTAATTAAAATAAAATTGAGGGATGTAATTGATTTTTTAAAAAAAATGTAAAGAGTAGTTTACAATATTAAGCCACATAAATAAAAATCTAATTTATATTATTAGGCTAATTATATGTGTTTTGTAGCTCAATTTAAGGATGAATAATTAATTTTTATTATAATTCACTTAAAAAATGTTTCATTTAAAGTGTTTGGTAATTATTTTAATGAGATATTTTGGATTTTTAATCAGATTTATTAAGCAGCAAATAATTATTTATTTTAACAAAATCTCATTTTAATTTGATAATAAAATCTCAATTTTGCAATCCCCAGTAATTGATCGCTTTGGGCATATAACTTCTTGCGCTAATAAAATGGCTTTGGATTGGCTGTTATTTACTGGTTTGTCCCGTGGAATTTGATATGGGATACTTTTGTGTACATTAGCTTAGACCATATTATGCTACTATCTAATCTCATTATTTGCCACGTTTCCATAATGCTGTATCTTGTGATTCTTTTATTTTCCAAAGCAGGTGATCATATCATCACAGGGATTTCTTTTTTTCTTCTTTCTATTTTAAGTGCATATTTGATAAAAAAAAATACAGCTGTTGGTTATTTTTTTCCAACTAACTATTGCTATTTTTTAGGTAATTATTAAGTAGTCAAATAATAATAATTTATAAAAAATTTAATTTAATTTTTTTCAAACAGTTGATGTTTATTTAAAGGCAATAAACTCTTTAAGACTTATATATTTTCTTATTTTTTACTATTAAATCCCTATAATTCATTTTTATCAATTAAATTTTATAATTTTTGTTATGAAAAATAAAAAAAATAAAAGCAATAACAAGAACAATAATAAGAATGTAAAAGAGAGAGATTTATATTATCTTATTGGTGTGTATTATAAAGTAATATGAACTCCTATTTATAAAATTCATTTTCACCATAGGTTACAATATATATAAATCTACTATAAATTATAACATAAATTGTGCAATAAAATTAAACTTAATTACAAAAACTTATGAGTAGTGGGATAGATGAATGGACATCCACATTTATCTATATATTTATAATACTCCCCGTTGGATGTTCATCTTTACAAAGAATATGTCTCATTAAAACCTTATTAGTAAAAATCCGACGGGAAAAAAAATTAGTGAAGAAAAAAGAGTACAATATTCCCGCATTGCAGATGGTATATTGCCTCATTAAAAACCTTATCAGGAAAATTCAATGGGACAAAACCTTTGGTTAAGGGAAAAAGAGTACAGTATTAAACTCCCTCTATTTACAATATCACTGAAAATCTTTAAGGCGTCATATTTCAATATTGTTAACTAATTTATTGAATATTGCAGTAAGTAATACCTTAGTGAACAAATCTGATCGATTATCACTTGAACAAATTTATTGAACATCAATTTCACTATTCTTTTGTAATATATTAGTGCGCCTATTGTATAAGATATGGTATTTCAGAAACAAAAATTTCTTTATTATCTTCTCTAACTGAAAAGAGTCATTATTCACATTAAGTGATCAAACAACCATTGAACTATTCAATGAATGTGTTTTGTATATAAAGTTATAAATGAACTTTTTGTGTATAAGTTAACTGATAAATAAAAATTTATTTTGCCAAATATTCAATTTGTAATTGAGAGATAATTTTATTTTTCAAAATAATTTATCTCAAATTCTTTTCTCAAACAATATGTTACTTTTGGAAGTTTTTCAAGAATTTCAATAATATTCAAATCATCAATATACACAATAATTATGGCAAATTCATATACAAATTTCTCTATAGTATTACTTTGAACAAGTATTCACTAAAACGATTTTACCATATGAACCCAAATTATTTTAATTCATACAAAGATCTTTGTAATTTAATTGAATAAATTTCTTGAGAACTTAAATTATATTTTTCTAATATTTTAAATATTTCGGAGATTTTCATATCATTATCAATTGAGTCATATAGGTAAGTTGTTACTATATCCATTAGGTGCATATCAAGTCTTTCATACGTTGCTATATTAATAAAATATTAAAATATTATTGCATCCACCACAGAATAATATGTCTCTTCATAATCAATTCCAGGTATTTGCGAAAAATCTTGTGCAACAAATCTTACTTTGTATTTCACAACTTCATTTTTCTCATTTCTTTTTCGTACAAATACTCATTTGTATCCTACTGGTTTCACACCTTCAAGTGTTTGGACTACTAGTCTGAAAATCTTAAGTCTCAAGAGAATTCAATTCTGCTTGTATTGCATCTTTCCATTGTATCCAATCAATTCTATTTCGACATTCTTGAACAGATCGTGGTTCAAGATCATTATCTTCATTCATAATATTTAATGCTACATTATATGCAAAACAATAGTTTATAACCATTTCATGTCGATTCCATCTTTTTTCAGAGCTAACATAATTTATCAATATCTTTTTATTTTTACTAATTTCAGGTACTTTTACTTCTTCAGGAAATGTATCCATGTTAGTATTTGCATTTTCAATAAAATTATATTTATTATTTATTCCTTTTCTCTTTCGATGATTTTTATCCTTATAACCAATTAACCTTCCACGCTTCAGGCGTGCTTGAGATTCATTAATAGTAATAAGTTGTTCTTCTGGGATATCAATATGGATTAGAACATTGACAGTTGGTATATGAGACTTTGTTATTCGTTTTGGATCAGCAAGTATATCTGGCAATTGATTTGTTAATTTTTGCAGATAAATTATTTTTTGAACTTCTTGTTCACATTGTTTTGTTCTAGGGTCTAAATGAGACAATGATGAAGTATTCCATATAATTATATTTTTCAACCTTTTATTGTCTCCTCCTAATGTTGGAAATATTGTTTCATCAAAATGATAATCTACGAATTGTGTAGTAAATACATCTCCCGTTAATGACTCAATATATTTAATTATTGAGGGAGATTCATATCCAACATATATTCCTAATCTCCTTTGAGAACTCATCTTAGTGCATTGTGGTGGAGCAATTGGGACATAAACCGCGCATCTAAAAATTTTTAGATGAGAAATATTTGGCTCTTGACCAAAAGCCAATTGCAGCGGGGAGAATTTATGATAACTTATAGGTCTAACTCGTATAAGTAATACTGCATGTAAAATAGCATGTCTTCATACTGAAGTAGGGAGCTTGGTTCTCATAAGCATTGATCTAGCTATTAATTGAAGGCGTTTAATAAGTGATTCTGCTAAACCATTTTGTGTATGAACGTGTGCTACAGGATGTTCAACTTTTATCCCAAGTGACATACAATAATCATTAAAAATTTAGGATAAAAATTCACCAGCATTATCAAGACAAATTGTCTTAATTGGATGATCTGAAAATTGTGCTCGTAATCGAATTATTTGAGCAAGTAATCTTGCAAATGCCAAATTACGTGATGATAATAAGCATACATGTGACCATCTAGTGGAAACATCTATTAAAACCATAAAGTATCTAAATGGTCCACATGGTGGATTAATAGATCCACATATATCACCTTGAATTCGTTCTAAAAATACAGGTGATTATATTCCAATTTTAGCTGGTGAAGACTTAATAATTAATTTTCCTTGAGAACAAGTAGTACAAAAAAAAAATTCATTGCCTTGAAGAATCTTCTGATTTTTCAATGGATGTCCATGTGAATTTTGAATAATTTTTCTCATCATTATTGAACCAGGATGACCTAATCGGTCATGCCATATAATAAAAATATTTGGATCTGTAAACTTCTGGTTTACCATAAGATTTATTTCAATTATACCAATTTTTGTATAATATAAACCAGAGGAAAGAGCAGAAAATTTTTCTAATACACATTTTTTTACCTGAAATAATGCTTATAATATGAAGATATTCTTGATTCTTCTCATTTACTGTCTCAATATGATATTTATCATTGCGAATATCTTTAAAACTTAACAAATTTCTATGAGACTTTTGAGAAAATAATGCATTATATATAATAAGTATTATTCCTCTTAGTAATAATATATTGACTCTTCTGGAGTTTTCAATTATTTTTTATTTTACTATAAATAATTGCCTCACCCATTTCAAAGAATAAAATATTTGATAAATTTAAAAATTGTATAATTTATTACATTATTCACAATATATATCAGAGCCAATTCTTGACGCAGCGGAATAACAATGGTAAAACGAAATCCTATTATAATCCGTTGATTCGCGCACGAATATCGAAAAATAATCTTCTATAATCTGTTGATTTTTGGAATACCAGGAAATATGTATTAAAGTTCGTTGATTCAAAAAAAGAATACCGAAAATTGGAAGAAATAACTTTCAAACAGAAAGGTTATTTTTAATTCAAATCCAAACTCTCAAAACCCTAAGGTTTACATAACTATATATAGGAAATAATTTTCAGAAAACCCTAAAATATAATATGGTAATTTATTCTCAAAAGGAAATAAATCACCAAATTTATATAAATAATAAAATAAATCAAAATTAACTTAAATAGAGAAACAAATCAAAACTAATATAATATTTTAAATAACTCCTAAAACTAAGTTTCCTATTAAAAGTAATTAAGGAAAATAAAAATATCAAAAATATAGAAATACAAATATGAAAAACACCAAATCTTGTTGATCTCCATCATTCTCTCTTGGGTAGAGAAAATTCGTCCTCGAATTTGTAGCAACATTATCTTCAAAAAAATCTTTAGGTAAAAAGAATTCTATATTGAAAACACATGGTCATAAAATACTTATAAAGAATATGAAACTTTTCAATTTTCCTTATAATTCCCATCAAATCTGTCCAATAACTTTGGATATAAGTTTCAATTAAATTTTTTTTGATAAATTGAGAATCAGATACAGTAAAAAGATTAACGAAGAATGGATCTTCATAATAATATTCTTTTTTCTTGTGAAACTGTGTTGTGATTTGTTGCGATACTATGATATTATTATGATTCTCAATAGATGATGAAACTATCATTGTAGATAATAATATTTATTCATTGAGATAATCATCAAATATTGGAGGTAAATCCCAATTGACATTTGACATTATTTCTGAGGCATAAAGATTAAAAATTTGATCTCTTAAAAGCTCATTTACCCATTGGGTTAACTGATCCATCACTTGTATCATACATTCTTCCATATGGTTCATGATACGTTGCTCCATCTGAGCTGTTATGTCAAGATTATAAATTTTCTCTACAGGTACAGTCTGGCATCCTTTCCTTGATGGCATGGCTTTTCAAAGAACGAACGCAAACTCTGATACCAACTGACGCAGCGTAATAACAATGGTAAAACGAAATTCTATTATAATCCATTGATTCGCGCACGAATACCGAAAAATAATTTTCTATAACTTGTTGATTTTTGGAATACCAGGAAATAGACATCAAAGTTCGTTGATTCAAAAAAAGAATACTGAAAATTGAAAGAAACAACTTTCAAACAGAAAGGTTATTTTTAATTCAAATCCAAGCTCTCCCAACCCTAAGGTTTATATAACCATATATAGGAAATAACTTTCAGAAAACCCTAAAATATAATATGGTAATTTATTCTCAAAAGGAAACAAATCACCAAATTTATATAAATAATAAAATAAATCAAAACTAACTTAAATAGAGAAACAAATCAAAACTAATATAATACCTTAAATAACTCGTAAAACTAAGTTTCCTATTAAAGTAAGTAAGGAAAATAAAAAATATCAAAAATATAGAAATACAAATATGAAAAACACCAAATCTTGTTGATCTCCATCAATTCTCCTTTTCAATATTTTCAAAAAACATATTTGTCACATCAATGTGAGTAATATATATATGATCATAGTTAAGATCATCATTATTAGAGACAAAATTTATCTTCATACTTTTTCTCTCTTTTTGCGATGTTCAATAAATATCAATAAGATATTTTATCATACGATAAGTATTTGACTAATTTTTTTTTATACCATATCAATAATATTTAGTTTAAAAAATTTTGTCCACCTTTTTTATTCTTATTTCTGTATAATTTTATCCAACTTCTGGTAGTGATAAATATTCTTATAATATTTCTTTATTCTTATGAAAAGAATAATTATTATATGTTTTCTTTTAAATTTCATTGTATTATTATTATATATTACCACATTCACTTCAGGAAATGAGATAAAATCACTATAATATATTTCATGAATTTTTCATTAACGACTTATTATTTTATTCAGTTAAATATGACTATATTCACTTCAGAGAATGAGATTAAAACATAATGCATGAAATTAATTCATAACATTTTTACAATCTTTTTTATCGATATTGCTACTGCATGAGCATATTCGATATATGAACAATATTAACATATTATTATTTGTGAATATTCTTCACACATTAAGAGTTAATTCTAACAAAAATCAACATATTTGAAATAAAAGAATAACTTTTCAATATCAAAATAAATAAATTTACTATCATTATCAATACATGATTAAATTAAAAAATTTATAATAATTATCCTATTTTTTTTTTTTTACTTATACTTTTATAAGATCTCAAATATAAATCATTTTCTTTATTTTAAATTATATTTTAACAAGTATAAAATGTTATAATATATACAAAAACAAATATCAAAATTGGAGTAGAAAATTTTTATATTAGATGTATATTAAAAAATAAAATGATAATGTATAAAAATAAAATTTACGTATTCAAATACCTAAATTAGAATATTATCAAGAATAAAATTTTAAACTTCAAATACTTAAATAAGAATATTATCAAGAGAAAAATCTTTAAATTTTTTTAACAAGAAAGCTATCAAATGTGTCATGGAGAACAAAATTAGGTAGCATAAGAATAAAAGAATTTCGAACTATCCATTGACAAAAAAAAAACTCTAAAACATATAAGCATAATATTATTATTAATCAAAAGCAACGAGACATAAATTATAAACATAAAGACAATGACAATATAATAATTTTTTATAAGAATAATAAACTAATATATTTTAGTATATTTTCATAAATATAAATAATTCATTAAGATAGTGAAATAAATAAGATGTATGAAATTGACATTTTAAGAGTAGACAAACTTACTTAGATT
>CANXYC010042002.1:0-17972 GCA_948193065.1 Aleurites moluccanus
AATCTATTTTCTGCATCTTTAAAGCTTTAAATAGTTGTCTATGGTGAAGTGGTGGGAAAAATACACCAAAATATCCTATTTATTGATTCCATACATCAATCTTATGACTAAAATGGTGAAACCTAGCCATCTATCCTTCCATCTTTCATACATTTATGTCATTGGTTAATCAAAGTCAATATTGAAGGCTTAAGGATACATTTGCTACACTAAATCCAAAACCAAAGCCAATAATCCAATGCATTGTGCTTAAGATAGCAAATTTGCAACCTATTGATCTAACTGTCCATTTCTTCATCATTTGATCCAATGGCTAGATTTAATCAAGTCTAAATTAATGTCATAAGGTTGCATACATAATATAATTTCATACCTTAAAGGAAAAGACCATAATGCCCTTCGTTCAACTGAAGCACCTCAAGCACCTCAATTGAGCAGCTAACCGGGCACTATTTTCAATCAGGTTTATTTCTCCATCAAAACTTCAAATAAACTAAATAACATCATTTTCATTCCCTTAAATTCTTTTCTACCTTTAAATATGGTGATAATTTCATAAAAACTCGAAAGGATGCGAAATAACTATTTTGCCCCCAGTTCACAAAATTTCAAATTTTTTTCAATTTCTTCCTAACAGCTTTTGATGTACTTTTACATGTATAAAACTGTCTAAAACATGTATATTCATACAATTTAAGCAATAACATGCATCATACATAACATATAAACAAACAAGAAACCCCTTAGATTTGCCCTTTTGAAATTTAGGTTCTAAACCTTTAAGCTGGGGTGTTACATTTATAATATAAAAATAATAATTAAATATACTTTTGTAACCATACAAAACGTAAGTATGAAGTAGTTATCAATAATTCAGAATGCATAAATTAAAGAAGTTGACAGACGATATTATTTTACATAGATGTTTCAGTCAGAGATAGCAAAATAAACCTATAATATTGACGAAGATGATATTCATGTTTAATGCTTTGAATTGACGAGTTAAAAATTATATGTTTAATTCTAAAGGAGGTTTGAATTGTATGTTAGCACGTGGTTTTGAATTGACGAGATAAAAATTATGTTTAATTCTAAGTAAGGTTTGAATTGTATGTTAGCTTGCATAAATCTCTTATTGACATAATGTTTGAATATTATGTTTAATACTGAAGCTGCTTATAAAAAACTACAAAAAGATAGTAAAGCAATTATTTTAGTTTAAATTTTTATTTTTATGTGTTTTTTATGTAACTAAATTAATAAATTAATAATAAACAATAGATTGGAATAAATATATAGTTTTCTCCTGTAATCATATATAAGAAAAAGATAAATAAATAAAAAATTATATTACATGAATTGGCGTTGGGTTGCCAGAATCTCATAGGAAAGTGATTTAGGAATATAAAATTTCTTAGATATGTGAAAAAAAATCAATAACAAAAAAAAAAAAAACCCATAAGGTCAGAAATTCAATTAGATTGTAATTTATTAAATTAAAATTTGTCGTGTCATACAACAAGAAAAATATAAAAAAGATAATAACAAATAACACTAAAATTTATCATGTCACACAACAAGAAAAATATAAAAAAGATAATAACAAATAAAAAAAGTATAAAAGATATATTGAAACGACCCAATTTTTCATTTATCTTAAATTTTTTTTTTTTATAATTATTTATTACGGTTTTTTAAAATAATTTTAAATATTTTTTTAATAATTGGATTATATATATATAATTTTAACATATTAATTACTCCTAATGTTAATTATTTCAAGAACATTATTATACATATAGTAGAAAGATTACATAAAATATTTTAAGGAAATATATTATTTTAATTTTAAGTAGTTACAAGTACTTTTATTATTATTATTGGACTCCTTGGGTTTAATATTGATTTCGATAACAACAAAATATATCAATGTGTTAATTATGCTAATAATTTTATTTGAGTTAGTTAAGATATGATAAATCATGATCAATGCTAAATCATAAATTTAACACATTTAAAAGAGATTAAATAGTAAATTCAATATGAAATTTGAACTCATATTGACATCATGAAATGAAACCATGAAGTGCCAAGTAGATAAAGAGAAAATTAGTCCAAAGAGAATAGTTATTACTAATAGACTTGTACAAAGTCCGGATTGAAGCTAAATTCTTTATAAATTTAAAGAAGTTAGTAGGACAAGCCATATATAGATGGAAAAATATGCATGTCTAGTTTTGAAAACAAAAATTAAATTAAGTATTGGACATTAGAAAATGAAAATATGAATTTTTGAATGAATTATATTCAAACTGACAGATTAAGATAAAACATATGAGGCAATTTTAAAACTTTGCTGGGAATTCTACAAGATGAATTTTCGCATACTGTTCTATATGATTGAATATCTAGATGTCTATTTTCATATGGAAAAAGAATGAAGTAATTTTGATTTCTATAGAAGGAGAAATCGAAGAATTAGTAAAGCATACTCAAACTGTTTTGCAGATTAGAGTAAGAAAATATTCACATTTTTTTAGCATAAAGATGGATGATTTTGGAGTTGTCATAAACTACAAAATTGTAGTTGATATCCCAAAGTTTCAAACCAAAAAACGGAGTATAATTTATAGTTTCATAGCTCAATTTATAGAGAAATAAATTTTTCTACCACTACCAGAAAGTTGCAGCTGTCATTATGCAATCTAGAAGGTTGGGTTCAAAGCAGTGCAAAAGTAACGGCCACTACCAATGGAGTCGCAGCCACTATTATCGCGATAGTTTGAAAAAATATAGTTACTAGAAGACCAAGATTCATCTCAATAAAGTGGATAACGGCTAGTTTTGAGTTGGAACTATAAATATAAGTTCTTGGAACATTTCTAAGGTTAAGAACAACATTTATTGGGCTTACATAAGTGTAAAATAAATCTCCAATTTTATTTTCTTAGTTAGATCATTTATTTGTAAGATTCATTGAAGTGAATCTATTGGAAAGTTGGGTAGTTTTTCTTCTTCTCTTTCTCAAAAATTGTTTGGGTTATTAAGTAATATTAGAAAGAGGAAAGGAATTGTTTATGAGCTTTCATTGCTCATCTTGAAATTAATTATAAAGGGCTTCAGTGTTAGACTAAGGAATAATTCATGTTTTTCATATTATAAGAGAGAATATTTTGTAGAAATTGCTTTGAGGTAAGTATGAACTATGTTAATGTATACTACTCTTTATAAGTTTATGCTTGTTACTTCTTCCTTTCTATATATGCTTTATTGGACCCATTGTTGATGAACCAAACTAATAAAATTATAATTGTTAGCTATTAACTGTTAAGACCCTCCAAATGAGCCAATTTCATGAATGACTTGGTCATTGTTTTCTTGGACCAAGATCATTAGCTATATATATATATATATATATATATTTGTATGATTGAATAAATATATATAAATATGTGATGATGGTCTTGTGACCACTATGTTTCTTGATAATATGTCCAAGTTATATATATAATTCATGACCCACATTTAAATAGAACGCTCTTCCCAATGAAAGTTAGTTCATTGGTCCAATGTGCATATTGGAAACCCAGCTGACAGGGTTTTAGTCAGTGTCCCTCCTACTTAGGGACCAGAAACACTAGGCATGTGCACCGCACAAGTACATGGAGACGTTAAGGTGACAAGGTGCACCAATACGCTTATGTTTCATGCTATAATCTATTCTGAGTTCTATTTCATGATATGATTTATAGTGTTGTTCTTTGTGGGCACTCACATGTTAAAGAAACCATGATTGTTCATATTATGATTCCTTGTGCCAGGATTCTCATAATCTCCTTCCTTATGATATTCCAAAAGTATATTGAATATATGTTCAAGCTCATACTTATTGTAATACCCTAGAAAGTTATAACTCATATGCATGATTTAGTTCTCAGTATATGGTTCAAACGCTTTGAAATAATGGAAAAATAATTTTAAAGACACAGTTAGAAAGTGAACTAATTACTTTTCTGGAAATCGGCGGTGTCGGGAACACTGCCAAGAAATTAGCTGTTCGATCAATAGATAAATTCTGAATTTGACTAGGGGGTAAAAGATCACCTTAATGCATGTGTAATTTTGGTAAAAAGAAAGAAGTGAAAAACATTTAGCAACACTGAAAAAGTAATCAACGGCAAAATCGTAAATAAAATGAACTTTAAGGTGAATAGTAAAAATTGGTCCGTCGGAGTTTCAGAATGACTCTGAAATTATTTTTATAAATAAGTATAAATTAAAATAAGCTTATTGATTCCGCACTTTGAATTCTAAATCCAGACATAATTGTTAGAATAAATTATAGAAGAAGTTGGGGTCAAAACCTAATTACTTGGAAACTTAAGGACAAAAATATAATTTGCCAATTGATTTTTGTATATAAGCCAACACTTCGAATAATTTGCTATCTTCTTCTTCTTCTTTCTCCTTGACCGAACCGCCATTTCTTCTTCTTCTCCATTTCTACTTCAAATTCTCCACCAAAATTCTTAAGAAAAATCATAGAAAAATTGAGTTTAAACATTGTTCTTCCAATATCTACCTTTAATTTGCTTGGAAGAACAAAGGAATTTAAGGAATATTGGCATAAAGATTTCGGCCACTTAGAGGTAACTAATTAGTTTGTTCAATTTTATGGTTTATTTAGATAAATTTGATGATGAATTGAATGGGTTTTATGTTAGATTGCATCAATTGATGTATTTTGATAGAAATGCCTAATTTGCCTAACCTATTTGAAGTTGTATGAAAGAGTTTGATGAATTAGTGTTAGTCTGTGTTAATTGATGTTAGAATATGTCAATTGGAGGCCATTAGGTAACTAATTGGTGGTTGTTTTGATGTAGAAAACAAGAATTGTCAAAGTTGTGCATTTTGTCTTCTTTGAAGATTTGTGGTGGAAATCAAGTTTGTAAGGCAATTGGAAGCATTAGGTGAGTTTTATATACATCAAATAACATACCTAATACATTGGATTGATGATTGGAAACCTCCCCCATTTTCCCCATTTTGGCCGAACCTAACTTTACTATTCATGGCCTTTGTTTTGCTTTGTTTTTCCTTTGTAATTCATAGCCATTATGATCCATTTTATGTTGTTTGATATTGTATATTTGATGCCTATTGTGTTGCCTACAATGTGGTTTGATTGTTGATTGAATTGGGCATGCCAAATTTGCACCAAACCCTAACCTATTGGCTTGCCATTTTGTGCCCACCAAGTATTTGATAAAATGCCTAGTTATTTTTGCCTTGACCTATTGCTTTGTATTCCATAGGCCTACCATTTGAATGCCATCATTGCCAGCGACATTGGCATGCCAATTGGCCTACTGATTTCCATTATCGAACTAACATTTGTTCCATACCTTTGTTATTTACCATACCACTTATCATTGATTATATATCATATATTGCAATGCCATTGATTCAATTGTTATTTGATTTGAAAGTATTGAGCTTATTATTATTGATGATACCATTGTTGTATAATGTTGTCTATTGATATGATATTCACTTGTATTAACCTAAATATGATTTGACAGAGTTGCCGCTCCGACAGGGTAGTGGGTACATACTGTCAGCAATGTGCACATTGATATTGATGCCCTAGCTGGGAAGGGTTATTGGTCTCGGCCATAGGACCTGATCAATCTTATGCTTACTTAATATATGATCGACTATGTGATTACACATAGTCTACGTGTTTCAAGGTGCTATATCTCTCTTACCATATGATTCCATACCATTTATATGACTATTGATAATCCTGTCAAATTCTGATATTGATTCTGTAAACCATCATTATTGATTTTATTTCCATTGCTCCTTTATTTTTATGTGTTATTGACCCATCCTATTTTATTGGTGATGCATATAGATTTCACTGAGTATCTTATATACTCGCCATTTCTTTGTTTAACCATTTCAAGAGAGGAGTAGATTGCAGAATCCCATCTTCAGACATCCAAGGATTTCTGCTACTATCATTTCATGTAAATATTTGAATTCTGTATTTTTAGTGTTTATAATCTAGTTGCTCCATAGAGTATGCATGGGTTAGGATATGAACAGTTATATATGTATGTGATGATATTTTATGATATATGATGAGTATATGGCATGATATTATAATTGTTATAGCCAATCGCACTAGATTATAGAAAAAATTACAGAATGACAGAATGAATGGTAATTAAGTAAATTGAATAATTAATTGATGGTTATAGATTATGCAAGTGATACTGGGTTCTATGGGTGTCGGTCGCCATTGGTATCTCCTGCATACTAGGACCATCACGATCCAGAAATAGGTCGTGACAGAGGTGGTATCAGAGCTCTAGGTTACAAACACCAAAGTATATGTCACAGATGAATAGTACCCAAATTACAGAGGAATAGTGAATAAGTACAGAATGGGGTAGAATTAAGTAAACCATGGAGCATAGGATTTCCTTTGTCATCTTTTGCTTTTATCGTCTGTTATATGTTAGTATTCTGCATTTCTATTATATTCTGAGTATGTTTCCATTTTTTTTTGATAGATTACAGAGATGTCCAACGATCGGGATAGAGATACTCGGGAGGCAGAGGTAGCCTCTAATGAGTCATTGGTCAGAGAGTTCTCAGTTTCAGAGGGTCCATCCAGATCCTGACGGACTACAGAGGATACAGAGAGGGGCGATGATCCCTAGAGGATTGAGATGATAAGGGGGATGATGGAGTTACGTAAAGAGTTGGCTTATTTGAGGCAGGAGCGTCAGAATGTACCGCCACCACCATTTCCAATAGCAGTGCCCCCATCAGTGGTACCAGAGGCAGTGCCAGTTGCACCGGCTCCTGTACAGCCAGTTAGGGTTCCTAAGGAGCCTACTGTACAGGGAGGCCGTAAAGCTATCGATGAGGGTAGTGTATCTATGTTTAGCTTTCTGAAGCTAAACTTACTAGAGTTCAAGGGAGACAAAGGTAGTGACCCAGTAGACTTTCTAGAGGAGGTAGAGAAGGTAGTGAGGATACTACCTTATTCTGAGTTAAGAGCTGTTGAGTTGGTGGGATTGTTACTGAAAGGGAAGGCATGGACTTGGTTTTCGAGGAGGATAGAGCCCAGGCTATTTGGTGAGCACCCACCTTTATGGGCTAAGTTTCGGCAGGGTTTGATAGATGAGTTTATTACATGGGGGTGAAGACCCGTAATCTGGTTTGGTTTGAGCAGTTGGAGCAGGGGGATAAATCAGTTGAGGAGTACGCGGAGGAGTTTATCAGGTTGAGTAGGTATTCTACTCATATTGTTCCTACAGGGGCTAATCTGATCAGCAGGTTTATGAGGGGTTTATATGCTTTGCTTCACAATGCTCTATTGGCTACAGAGTTTACTTCTCTGACTACAGTTATTGACAAAGCTATACAGATGGAAGAGAAGTATAAAACAAAGAGGGAAAAGAGGGACCAGAAGAGGAAATGAGGTCTAGGATCTCAGGTTAGGAGGGGGGAAAGCAGCTCCCAGCCTAGGCAGGCAGAGCTAGTGCCTTAGTTTGATTAGCGATCTTCAGCTAGTAGTCAGAGGAGGAGAGTTCAAAGTAGGGGACCACCAGTGGTATGGTCTACACCTGCTTATTCACAGGGTTCCTCTAGACCAGCGACACAGATGTCTGGTGTGCCTGTTTATGGGTTCTGTGGATGGAGGCAAGGAGAGGAGTGTCGGTTACAGTCAGGTGCCTGTTTAAAATATGGGCAGCATGGTCACTTCATTAGCAGATGTCCATTATGGGGTGAGCAACAACCATCTACTATGGTTTCTCAATCGACAGTACAGATGAGTCAAAACATAGGCAAAAAGGCTTCAGGCAGAGGCAGAGGTAGAGGAGGACAGACTCCCAGTGGTAGTCAGGCCCCAGCGGGTAGGGGGTCAGGACAGAGTATTTGCAATCAATACCTAGGAGGCTCAGAGATCGGATAACGCGGTCACAGGTACTATTTTGATTCAGAATGAGATTGCAGATGCTTTATTTGATTTGGGTGCTACTCCTTCCTTTATGTCACCACACTTTGCACCTAAATTGAATAAGGAAAGGAAACGGTTGCAGGTGCCTTTAGTGATTGCTACTCCTGTAGGTGAGAGTGTTGATGTGGACTATTACTATCCTGACTGTGTGATTGAGATTGATGATAACATATTGCGTGTTGATTTGATTGAACTGAGAGTATTAGAGTTAGACGTTATTTTGGGTATGAATTGGCTTACGAGGCATCGGGCAGTTATTGATTGTTATCGGAAGAAGGTCAGGTTTTAGCCCAAGGGGAAGCCTGAGTTTGAGTTTCAGAGTGATATACGGGAGTTCAAGGTTAATCTGGTTTCTGCTATCCAGGCCAGGAGGATGATTGGGAAAGGTTGTTCAGCCTATTTGGCTCATGTGATAGATGTGCAAAAGTCTTCTGTAGAACTTAATCAGATACCGGTGGTTTAGGAGTTTCCTGATATGTTTCCTGAGGAGTTTCCAGGATTGCCCCTAGATAGGGAGATTGAGTTTGAGATTGAGGTGCAGACAGGCACTGATCCTATATCCATTCCTCTATACAGAATGGCACCAGCTGAATTAAAGGAATCGAAGGTGCAGTTGCAGGAGCTATTGGATAGAGGGTTCATCAGACCGAGTAGTTCTCCTTGGGATGCACCAGTATTATTTGTAAAGAAGAAAGATGGCTCTTTGAGGATGTGTATAGATTACAGGTAGCTGAAAAAGGTGACAGTGAAGAACAAGTATCTATTGCCTCGGATAGATGACTTGTTTGATTAGCTGCAAGGTGCTAGCCATTTTTCGAAGATTGATTTGAGGTTTGGGTATCACCAATTGAAGATTAAGAAGGTTGATGTACCTAAGACTGCTTGCAGGACCCGATATGGGCATTATGAGTTCTTGGTGTTGCCATTCGGGTTGACCAATGCACCTGCTGCTTTTATGGATTTGATGAACAGGGTGTTCAGGTCATTTTTTGATAAGTTTGTCATTGTATTCATTGATGACATACTTATTTAATCTAGGAGTGAGGAGGAGCATGTGGAGCATCTGAGGATTATATTGCAGACACTTCGAGAGCATCAGTTATATGCTAAGCTATCTAAATGTCAGTGCTGGCTAACCGAAGTGTGTTTCGTTAGGCATGTGATATGTAAGGATGGTATTAAGGTGGATCCTTAGAAGATTGAAGCAGTGGTGAATTGGCCTCAGCCTGCCAGTGTTTCAGACGTTTCACCATTTTCTGGGTATGGCAGGGTATTATAGGAGGTTTATGAAGGATTTCTCCAGGATTGTAACTCCGTTGACTAAGTTGATACGAAAATAGGAGCGTTATCTATGGACTGATGAGTGTGAGCACAATTTCTAGACTTTGAATCTTGCCTCACCATTGCTCCAGTATTGGCATTGCCATTAGAGGGGAAGAATTTACTGTGTATTGTGATGCTTCTCGGATTGGATTGGGGTGTATACTGATGCAGAATAGGAGGGTGATTGCATATGCTTCTCATCAGTTAAAGAAGCATGAAGTGAACTATCCGACTCATGATTTGGAGATGGCAGCTGTGGTATTTGCATTGAAGATTTGGAGACACTACTTATATGGATCAAGATGTGAAATATATACTGATCATAAGAGTTTACAGTATATATTTCAGTAAAAGGATTTGAATCTTTGGTAGCACAGATGGGTGGAGCTACTTAAGGATTATGACTATGAGATCCTTTATCACTCGGCTAAGGCCAATATAGTGGTTGATGCATTGAACAGGAAATCCATGGGTAGTCTAGCTCATATCATGGTTGGCAGGAGACCCTTGACCCGAGAGATGAGGGATTTGGCAGATATGGGAGTGGAGTTAGATTTGGGATCCCAAGATCGTAACTAGGCTCTGATAGCCCAATTTTGGGTGAAGTCACTATTGCTTGATGATATTAAAGTGGCTCAGGATAGGGATCCTTATCTATTGAAGCTCAAAGGAGAGGTACAGAATGGGAAGATGACAGAGTTTACAGTGGAGCATGGTATACTGAAGTGTGGAAAGCGTATATGTATACCTGATATAGATGGGCTATGAGAACGGATTATAAGAGAAGCTCATTACTCAGCATATAGTGTATATTCAGGGGTTACCAAAATGTACCATGATCTGAGAGATGTGTATTGGTGGCCTGGTATGAAGAGAGATATAGATCAGTTTGTGTCCAAATGCTTAGCCTGTCAACAGGTTAAGCTTAAGCATCATAAGCCTGAGCATCATAAGCCATTAGGGTTGCTTCAGGAGATAGAGTTGCCAGAGTGGAAAAAGGAGCGGGTTACTATGGATTTTGTAATGGGTCTACCGAGGACTACGAAGGGTTATGACTCCATATGGGTGATTGTAGACCGGTTGATGAAATCTGCTTATTTTCTGGAGGTTAAGACCAATTATATGGCAGCTCAATATGCACAGTTGTATATGGATAAGATTGTGCAACTTCATGGAGTTCCATTGATGATTATTTCAGATAGAGGTACACAGTTCACTTCCTAATTTTGGCAGAAGTTTCAGGAGGCCATGGGTACACAGTTACGGTTCAGTACTGCTTTCCATCCGTAGACTGATGGGCAGTCGGAGAGGACAATCCAGACTTTGGAGGATATACTTCGGTTGTGTGTTCTAGATTTCAAAGGTAATTGGAATTACTGTTTGCCATTGATAGAGTTTTCTTATAACAACAGTTTACACTCTTCTATTGGTATGGCTCCATTTAAAGCACTATATGGTAGGAAGTGCAGATCTCCAGTGTGTTAGGTGAAGCCAGGAGAGAAGCAGTTAGAGGGACCAGAGTTGATCAGAGAGACCATGGAAAAGGTGTCTATGATTAGAGATCGGATGAAGACTTCCTTCAGTAGGCAGAAGAGCTACGCTGATCCGAAGAGGAAAGATGTACACTTTGCAGTTGGTGACCATGTCTTTCTTAAGGTCTCACCGATGAGGGGTATTATGAGATTTAGGAAGAGGGGAAAGTTGTCACCAAGGTTTATAGGCCCATTTGAGATTCTTGAGAAGATAGGTAATGTGACCTATAGATTGGCTCTTCCACCTAATATGAGCCATGTACATCCGGTTTTCCACATCTCGATGCTGCGAAAATATGTGTCTGATCCATCACATATGTTGGAGGTACAAGATGTGGGTCTCAATGAGGACTTATCGTATGAGGAGCTACCAGTGGAGATAGTTGATCGACAAGTCAGGCAGCTGCGGAATAAGGAGATTCCCATGGTTAAAGTGCTATAGAGAAACTAGTCTATGGAGGAGTGCACTTGGGAGAGCGAGTAGGAGATGAGAGGTAGATATCCATTCCTATTCCAGCAATGAGGTATGCATTTATTTAAATTAGAGGACGAATTTATTTGTAGGGAGTAGAATGTAATACCTTAGAAAGTTATAACTCATGCATGATTTAGTTCTCAATATGTGATTCAAAAGCCTTGAAATGATGGAAAATAATTTTAGAAACACAGTTAGAAATCGAACTAATTACTTTTTCAAAAATCTGCGATGTCGGGAACACTACCGAGAAATTAGTTGTCCGGTCAATAGATGAATTTCTGAATTTAACCGGGGGGTAAAAGATCACCTTAATGCATGTGTAATTTTGGTAAAAAGAAAGAAGTGAAAAATATTTAGGAACACTGAAAAAGTAATCAATGGCAAAATCGTAAATAAAATAAATTTTAAGGTGAATAATGAAAATTGGTCCATCAGAGTTTCAGAATGACTCTGAAACTATTTTTATAAACAAGTATAAATTAAATAAGCTTATTGATTCCGCACTTTGAATTCTAAATCCTGACAGAATTGTCAAAATAAATTACAAATGAAGTTGGGGTCAAAACCTAATTACTTGGAAACTAAAGGATAAAAATATAATTTACCAATTGATTTTTATATATAAGCCAACACTTAAAACAATTTGCTATCTTCTTCTTCTCCATTTCTACTTCAAATTCTCCACCAAAATTCTTAAGAAAAATCATAGAAAAGTTGAGTTTAAACATTATTCTTCCAATATCTATCTTTAATTTGCTTGAAAGAACAAAGGAATTTAAGGAATATTGGCATATAGATTTCGGCCACTTCATCACCTAGAGGTAACTAATTAGTTTGTTCAATTTTATGTTTTATTTAGATGAATTTGATGATGAATTGAATGGGTTTTAGGTTAGATTGCATCGATTGATATATTTTGATAGAAATACCTAATTTGCCTAACCTATTTGAAGTTGTATGAAAGGGTTTGATGAATTAGTGTTAGTTTGTGTTAATTGATGTTAGAATATGTTAATTGGAGGCTATTAGGTAACTAATTGGTGGTTGTTTTGATGTAGAAAACAAGAATTGTCAAAGTTGTGCATTTTGCCTTCTTTAAAGATTTATGGTGGAAATCAAGTTTCTAAGGCAATTAGAAGCATTAGGTGAGTTTTATATGCATCAAATAACATGCCTAATACATTGGATTGATGATTGGAAACCTTCCCCATATCCCCTATTTTGGCCGAACCTAACTTTACTATTCATGGCCTTTGTTTTGCTTTGTTTTTCCTTTGTAATTCATTGCCATTTTGATCCATTTTATGTTGTTTGATATTGTATATTTGATGCCTATTGTGTTGCCTACAATGTGGTTTGATTGTTGATTGAATTGGGCATACCAAATTTCCACAAATCCTAACCTATTGGTTTGCCATTTTGTGCTCACCAAGTGTTTGATAAAATGCCTAGTTATTTTTGCCTTGGCTTATTGCTTTGTATTCTATAGGCCTACCATTTGAATACCATCGTCGCCAGCGACATTCGCATGCCAATTGGCCTACTGATTTCCATTGCCGAACCAACCTTTGTTCCATACCTTTGTTGTTTACTATACCACTTATCATTGATTGTATATCATATATTGCAATACCATTGATTCAATTGCTATTTGATTTGAAAGTATTGAGCTTATTGTTATTGATGATACCATTGTTGTATAATGGTGTCTATTGATATGATATTCATTTGTATTGACCTAAATGTGGTTTGACAGAGCTGCCGCTCCGACAGGGTAGTGGGTACATACTGTCAGCAATGTGCACATTGATATTGATGCCTTAGCTGGGAAGGGTTATTGGTCCCAGTCATAGGACCTGATCATTCTTATACTTACTTGATATGTGATCGACTGTGTGATTACACATAGTCTACGTGTTTCAGGGCCCTGTATCTGTCCTACCATATGATTCCATACCATTTATATGACTATTGATAATCCTGTTAAATTTTGATATTGATTCTGTAAACCATCATGATTGGTTTTGTTTCCATTGCTCCTTTATTATTATGTGTTATTAACCCATCCTATTTTATTGGCGATACATATAGATTTCACTGAGTATCTTATATACTCACTGTAGACACCATATTTTGTCTGGCATTTTTTTAATATATAATTTCTTTCAAAATTATAGGATTTTAGTACTTTTATCATAATTAAAATTTAAAAAAAAAATAAAGATTTTTATAATTTAAAATCTGTATTTTGACAAAATAAAGTAAAAAATAAAATTTAATTTAAATTTTTGGCATTGTTTTTACTAATGTGTAATTTGTGAGCTCAATTAAATAAATCAAATTCAGATCAAACCCAAATTCAAGCCCCAATACTTCAAATCCAAATTCAAAAATTAAGCCCAAACTCAATTTCAGCCCCAACACAATCTGGCTCAATTTCAGCCCAGCCCAATCAAGTTCATGGAGCTGAAAATTCTGGAATCATAAAGGGAGGACATTTTAGTATTTTTATTCTTCTTTAGTTTGTTATATAATATGCAGGTGTGGGGGTTTTCTTCTTGGCCTTGGTATTCAGAGAAAACAGAAAAAAAAAAAAAAAAAACAAAGAAATGTAAAAACAAAAACAAAAAAAGCTCTCTTCCATTTTCCCTCTTTCTCTCCCTCCGACAGAACCCAGCTCCTTCACCCTCTCTCACATAGGCCAAAACCCAGCTCTCCCTCAACAAAAAAACAAAAACCCTTTGCTCGGCCCCCCTCCACAGAAAAAACCCCTCTCTCCCCCACAGAAACCACGAGCTCCCTATTCCCAGCTCTGTCTCTCTAAACCACAACTCCTTCCACAGAAAAACTCAGACTCACTCCTCTCAACACCGACGAAAACCCCCAGCTCCCTGCTCTCTCTCCCTCGATTCCTTTCACTCTTCTCCACCGAACCCTCGATTCACTCTCCCTAATCTCACCACCGCAATCTCTTCTGATTTTAATCATTTGTTGGGTATGTGTTCACGATTTGATGATTCTATTTATTGGATTTTTTTTCTTTGTTTTTTTTAAATTCAACCACTAAGTCCGTTTCTTTGAATCTGGTCCCATTATCTTCGACGAATTCGGTGATAATTTATCTGTTCTTGGGCTGTGCTCCAACTTTTTCAACCTGGTCATGCATATAAATTTTATATATAATAAGTAAATATATATTTTAATTATATATTATATTCTTTGAGGGCATTCAAGCTCCAAAATTAATTTATATAAGGATTTTGGTAATGGGATTTCGTACTAATGCATATGAATTTGATTTTGGGTTTGAAATTCATTTTTATGATGGGATTTTGTCTTTTAGAATTTTATCATTTAGAATGAATAGCTAAATTAAATTTTTTTTTTAATAATAAAATAAATAATATGTGAAAATGGAAAAAGCTATTTTGGCTTGGGTTTGATTTTAAAAAAAAAAAAAATTAACTGAATAATTTTAAACTAATTTTTTGTTTTGTTTGAATTTAATCTTGAATAATAATTTTGTTAATATTTAAAAGATGGATATGTTTTATTTCGATTACTAATTTAATAAATTTTGAAATTTTAAATATAATTATGTAAGTATAAAAAGGGCTATGATGATGATCAGATCCGAAATTAATTAACAGAATAATTAAAAGAAAAAAAAAATAATTTTTGACGGAGTAAAATTAAGTTAAAATCATTAATTTTGGTTTGCCTTGAAATGGGTAGTCTTTATTTAAGGTAAGTTTAGTTTATTATTTTATTTCATTTATATTAATTTAATTAATTTATTTTTTATTTACTAATATCAAAAGATAATTTTTAATTTTTGATTTTAAAATTAATTAGAATCAAATAAAGGTTATTTAATTTTAAACTCTGGAATTAAAAGATTTTAATTTAAATTTGCAGTCAAAATTATTAATTTCTTTTAATTTTTTTGACAAAAATAAATCTAAGCCTTTAAAATAAATAAAATTTATATATTTACAAATTTTTACTTTCTTTTTTATTTTTACTTTTTGTGTTTGTTTGTTTTTTTTTTTTATTGGTTTTGTAGAGTTTATTTCTTTCAAAGTTGAAAATGGATAGATTCAAGGCAAATTAGATTTTACAAACTTTGTCGTAATTTTTATTTTATTTGTATTTTTAAATTATTATATTTTCAAGTTCATTTTGTAATTTGTAAAATTTTAATTTTTAGTTTAATTGAATAAATTGTTAATTTATTTTACAGTTATAATTATATCTTTTATTTACTTTTTATGAATGATTAAAAATAAAAATAATAAGTATAGATAATTAAGCTCAATCAAAACCCAAATCAAATTCAGTTTTTATTTTCGCAGTCAATTTCATATTCCATTTGTAAATATTTTCTTTAAAAATAATCATCATTCTGGTTAAAAGAAAAATAAATATATTTGCATTCTATAAATAATCAATGAAAAAATATTTTTAAGGCCAATTTACTATTTTGAAAATTAATATATGGGGTGCCTAACACTTTCCCCATATATTTGTGACTCCCGAACCCAACTTTGGTTAGCAGATCAAAATTTATAAAGGTGTCCAATTGAGCTTTTTAAAACAATTCAATTGGTGGTAACTCTATTTTTATTTTAAAGAATTTTAAAAGTTTATTTTATTTTTACGTCATTCTATCGCGGCGGCATTAAAAAACGTTGTGACAGTTTGGCGACTCCATTGGAGACAATTTTTTCAAAAGAGAGTCACATCTAATTTTCAAAATATCATCTTGGCCTAAGAATACTTTTCTTATTTTTATAGTGCAAAATTTATTTTCCTTTTAACCAATAAATTTTACTTTTGTTATGCATCCTATTTAATTTGTAATATTTTTGTTATTTCACATTTGTTTTTCCTTATTTGATGCAGCATGGTATGGAGTATAGGGTAAAGTTCTATTTTAGAATAGGTCATTAATCTTTTGCACACATTTTTAGCCCTATACCCGGGCGACTTATCTTTAGGATTAGAAGAAAGCAACTAGTGGTGCCCGTGAGACTTTGGTCTTCGACAATATCCATGAAAAAGCCTCGCTCAGATTGAAACTTGTTTTGTCTATTATAGTACCTGTGGGACTATGAGCCTCGACAGTACTATAAGGGTAAAATAAAGCTCCACTAGAAATTAATGGGGGCAATCTGGGGACATTTTTGCCCTATTAAGGAAATAGCATCAACCCATGGCCATACACTCCAGTGATACAATGTTGGAAAACAAGGGATATTTATTTTATCATGTCATTTGATTCATGCTGTAATTTAAAAAAAAATAATTAAAAAAATAATTTTAAGGTAATATCTGCATTCATATACATAAAAATAATAAAAATATTTGTCATTTTTTTTCACCATCATGTAGTATTATTATTCTTAACTTTCAAAAAAAAAAAGAGAAAAAAAAGAGAAAAAAAATTATTTGATCGCAGCATTAGTCTTCTTACTTCCTAAAAATTTTGCTTCTTGAAAGTTTTCATGATTTCCAAGCCCAAATGTCCTTCCTAAATTTTTAAATCTTAAGCTTCCCAAAATATAAGATTCCCTGTTTTAAATCTGAGCATATAAGATATGACCTCACATTTATTTTTCTTATATTTCTAGTGAAAAAAAAAAGAGAAAGAGAATCAACTCTTACCAATTTATTCTTTTTTATTATTCACTCAATTGCTCTCATTAAAATAAAATAAAATAGATGCATTTTTAATTCATGGATTGTTTTTGACATTTTGATTGTTTGTTATAAGATGTTGCTGATACATACACAACATTTGAAAGCCATTAGCTAGAATGCATGTTGCTTTCGGCATATCCCTGCAAACCAATCCTCTATTGGACCCTTAATCTTTTAAATAAAAAAGAAAAATCTCATTTCTTTTCATTCATTCATTCCAAAGATGACTCTCACTTCCATCTTATTTTCATATTTATTAGCCCAACTATGTCCATAATAAAACCCCCAAACATTAGCTCAAGAGTCATCTCAAACCATGGATTCATCACCCATTTCATTAATATTCTTATATTTGTAAATTATAATTAATTGATTTTGCCTCAAATAGAAATTTTTGCCTACATTAATAGAGCTAGAGGGAAGTTTGGGGCTAGAAGTTCAAAGTGGAATTTAGCAAAGAGAATCACATTTTATATGGAGATTTATGTAGTTGTAGATTCTTTTAACACACACAAAAAAAAAAGACGAAAAAAAAGGGTGCTGAGAAGAATCTAAAAATGAGCATTAATGATTTTATCTCCATTCCTTTTGCTAATTTCGAACCCCCATTGGCATTTGAAATTATAAAGAAATTCCCTTTAGGTTTAGAAATGAAAAATTTCTCTATAATACATTGAAATAGTTTTGGGCATGAGAAATTTTATAGAAAATTCTTTTAAGTTTAGAAAGAAGAAGCCCTCTTTTTGCAAAATGAGAATACCTTTTGGGGCATACAAATATTAGAGAATAATAAGCTGAAAATATTTGAAAATTTTGCTTCAAAACTCAAAATTGAAGCAATTTTGGAAGAAAGTTCAAGATGAGTTTTTGATATAGGCAATTATCTCTTTAATCT
>CANXYC010042018.1:0-12635 GCA_948193065.1 Aleurites moluccanus
TAGAAGAACCTATGAGAAATCTTAGGATTTCTGAGCCTCCTAGGAGATCATACCATGTTCCTCGATTACCTAGAAGTAATTCCACTTCTTCAGTAATTAGAGAGGAAGTTCCTAAGACACCAGTCCAGGAAGAAGCATCATCATCTTCAGATGTCAGAACCATTGTAGGATATATGACTATAAGCCTACCTGTATATGAAGATGAAGAAATTAGGGAAAATGCAAGAGTGATTAAGCATCTAACATTAATCCCTAAGGTTGTAAAAGAGATACAGAAAATTTCTCAACAACGGTCAATACCTTTCGAGGATGATTGGACGATGGTATGTCCTGATACCATAGCATCATCAAAGATATTTAGTACAAAAGAATAAGGTTTGAGTACATATATTTTTTTAATATTTAAATTCTCTGGTTATTATGATTACTCTTTGGATGCGTTAGTTGATACAGGTGCAATAATCACTAGTGCTAGACCAAATACACTCCCTGATGAATGGTGGAAACCATTGTCCCAGCCTATGATACTATGTATGGCAAGCGGAGAAGTGAACTTGGTGACTCAGTTTGCAAAACAAGTTTCTGTTATCATAAGTGGACAAAATTTTACTATTGATAAGGTCCTGACATTCCCTGATCTTGATGCAGATATTATTTTAGAAAATGCTTTCCTAAAAGGGCAAAAAGAAAATAAACCTTTTGTGCAGGATGACACTTACATCTCAATTGGAGGTGTAAAAATCACATCTCTGTCAAACCCTAAAAATAAATTAAAATTTAGTTTTTATCCAGTTAAAATATCAGAGTTGTGTGGATCTATACCATGTGAACAAGCATTCGGAGTGCGAGCCCAGTGTGGTGAAACTTGGCTAGATTGTTTATTTGATCAGAAATCAAAAGATACCTTTTGGTACGAAGAGTTGTGTTTTAAAGCACAATGTGTGATAGAAAAGCCTATTACACATCCTCAGCTGAAAGGAACTAAGTGGGATAAGTTTCTTGTAAAATTAGCTGATAATTTTAATGATGATCCGCTAAAGTTATAGGTGCTAAATGACATTATGGCTAAATTAGAACTGAAAGATCCCAGCACTATCATCAGAACTAGAAATATAACATATACCAATGAGATGATAAAGAAATTTGACAAATAGATTCCTGAATTGCTCGAAAAAGGTTTGATTAGGGATAATAATAGTCCACATTCTAGTCCAGCTTTTATGGTAATAAACCATGCAGAGCGGGTGCGAGGAAAAGCACGAATGGTTATAGACTATCGTCAGGTAAACAAAGCAACCAAGGATGATAGTTATAAAATCCCTACAGCACGTGATGTCATAAGTAGGGTAAGTTTTAAACAACCTTCTATCTTTTCTAAATTTGATCTAAAAAGTAATTATTGACAGGTAAAGATGGAAGAAGAATCTGTAGCCTTAACAGCCTTCAATGTACCTCAAGGGATGTATGAATGGTTGGTAATGTCATTCGGCCTGAAAAATGCTCCAGGCGTATTTCAATGCAAAATGGACAATGCATTTAAAGCATTGAAAAAATGAAAAAGAACTCAAGGACGATATGTTAGTTTTTAGTAATAATGAAAAAGAACACATGAGTTATCTTGAGAAGTGACTGATATCTTCAAACATGAAGGTATGATTCTATCTGAAAGAAAGATAGAATGGTTTAATGAAAATATTAAATTTTTAGAAATGGAAATTGAAAAGGGAAAAATTAGGCTACAAAGCCACATTTCTGAAAAAATTATTAAATTTTCTGATGAACTAGAAGATAGGAAGCAAGTACAAAGATTTTGTGGACTTGCTAACTATGCTAGAAAATTTGTGAAAAACTTATCCAAAGACTTAGGAAGAATATCAAAGAAAACATCTGATAAAGTTCCTTGATTTTGGGATAATGAGGACACTCAGGCTGTCATCTAGGTAAAAAATAAAATGAAAAATTTACCTTGTCTTAATTTACCATCAGATATAGATGAGCTAGTCCTAGAGGCAGATGCTTCAGAAAAATCCTGGGGAGCAGTAATAAAAATCAAAGATAGGAAACTGAAAAAAATCTATAAGTATTGGTCTGGAACCTTTAAAGGATTTGAAATTAATTATCCAATTCATGAAAAGGAAGTCTTAGCAGTTAAAAATGGTATAAAAGCATTTTACATCTTCATGGCTTCTAAAAGGTTCGTAATTAGGACAGATTCAACTTATGTGAAAGGATTTATGAATTTGAATCTTAAAGAGGCTAGGCAAACTAGACTTTTAAGATTGCAAGAATGGTTTAGCTATTACAGGTTTGATATTGAATATATTCCTTCTGATAAAAATGTAGTAGTTGATTTTCTTTCTCGTGAATTGTCTAATTTTACAGATGGACCCTGCTGCCAAGAACAAGCTATGTTGGATCTGTAAAAGGGAAGGTCACACTCGGAAGCAATGCACGAAGAAAGTTGAAAAAGGGACACAAGATCTCAAGAGTGATAGCTCTGGTTCTTCAAGAACGAAAAGAAAAACTGTAGCATTAAAGGATGTTATGTGCTGGATATGTAAAGCTGAAGGATACATCTCTACAGAGTGTTCTAAAAAGAAGCCAGCGAGTTCAAAAGAACTGGTTAGCCCAAAAAGGGTTAATGAAAAGCCCAAAGAAAAATCTTTGGCCCAAAAAAAAGAGAAAGATACTCTGGCACTAAAAGCGCTAGTCCCTGAAGATTTTTACGAAAGAACAACCAAAAAACTGGGCCTGACTCCTGGGCAAGTAAAAAGATTCAGAGAGGAACTTCATTAGAAAGATGAAAGTGAAAGGGCCGCTATGGGAAGGCCGAAATGCCCAACTCCTTCACAGGAGAATAACCATGATGGCTCAAAGAAGGCTAGTGGAAAAGCCGACGAATCTTCAGTGGTTCCAAACCAAAAGGCCAGTGGAAGTGCCAAGGAATCTAGAGTTCTAAACTAAGAGGCTTTTGAAAGTGCCAGTGAATCTTTATCGATTCCAAATCAACAGGCTAATGAAAGTGTCGGTGAACAGTTATAAGTTCCAAATCAAACTCCTTTACAGGAGGAGAGTTGTAAAAACTCTGGTGATTTGTCTGATCACAAACATAAGGCTAGTGGAAAAGCCAGTGAATCTTCACAGATTCTAAACCAAACTCGTAAAGAGGATATAGCTAAAAGAGACTTTGAGGATGAAATTCCTGATTGTGATGATTTAAATTGGGATGTTGTTTTTATTGAATTCAAAAAACAGGAAATCCAACAATCTCCTAAGGAAGTCACAATGAAAGAATCAGAAAATGAGTATGATGACATTCATGAAGAATTCATGAAAATTATGAGAGTAGATAACCCTGAGGTTTCTAACACCTGCAAGGATGAAAATGCCTGGTACTTCATTAAGTACGACTATGGTCTTTCAAAAGACGGATCTATGTTGTGTTCTGAATTGCATGGAGGATTAGCCAAACGAAACTTCAAGCAATTGCAACACTTTGCAGATGAAGTTGTTTCATATATTTCCTATTTAGAAAAACAACTTGAAATATGCAAAAAGGATGAAGAAGATTTCCTTCAGCTAGTAATGGAGAGGGATAGACTTCTTGATGAAATGAGTTTATACATTCCGCCAGAAGTGGCATATACCAGAAAAATTAAGAAAGTGGACTCGATAGATCATTCTCTCAAGGAATATTCTATGTTAGACCCATACATCCATTGGCAAGGATATGGAGGCCTAACTCTGAGAATTCCCTCAGAAATGGCGAAAGATAGTTTTCGTTACACAGATGCAAGGCTGATAGAAATTATCAAAATCATTAGGAACGATAAAGATCTATGTAAATCACTTCCAAAAATTGTGCAAGAATCTTTAGAGTTCTTGAATTCAGATTCAAGAATAATTACCATTTATATTATTAGCACAATTATGGATTGTGGTGAGGATGGAACAATTTGTTATCCTTATCAAATTTGGGTTCTCCGTCCTGTTATGCCTAAGGAATTCGTTGAGCCACAGAAGGTTAATAATCAGAACTTAAATTTTTATTTTACGATGTATAAGGAAAACAAGATTATTACCCAAGCTGTGAGAATTGAAAATTTCAAAGCTAGCCTGGAGAAGGCAATCTATGCAAGCAATTATGTCCTTCTCGGAGATGGTAAAGTGTTTGTTACAATCTGGTCCCAATATACTCCCATTACAAGAGTATTGTACATGATCAAGGGATGAGAAGAAGCACAAAAATTATTTCTGAGACTAGTTGATTTAGATCCAAGTCTGGATTTCCAACTTGAAACCATGAAGGTCTAGAAGAAGGTTGCTCAGTTCAGAGAGCAACGTGTTGCAGAGGAAATAGCTATGGGATATGCAGAGTTAAGAGAAAGCATGGATGCCCCAGTCAGTAACTCACAGATGGAGTGACAAAAAACGTCATCCATGACGTCAGCCTCAGCGTGATAATTGAGGAATTGCTTTTCAGAAGTTGCTGCAAATATTAAAGCATTGTCTGCAGAATAGCTTTAAAAATTTGTGGTCACAATGAAAAGAATGTATCCCTGATAAATACTGACTTCTTAGCTATAAAATTAAAGCATTCTTTGTCTCTATTTAATTATTGTACCAAATACAGCTGGAAAATAGTACTAGAGGCACCAGCTATCCATTTATTTTGAAATATTATAAAGCTGACATACTATTCCAGCTACCCATCTTAATTATTGTACCATTTCTCTTTTGAGTTGGCAAACAGTAAAATAGACACCTGCTTCGTTTTTAAAAAAAAAAAATTTATATATACCACTTCAGCTTATTGAAGAAGGGGAAGTGAAATAAAATACAGAGTTTCTCTAAAAGAACTATCTTTGCCAAGTCTTTATCTGTGTAATTATTTTGCTTCTATATACCTTTCATCCTTCAAAACGGTCTGATATCCAGGAGTATTGTAGTAAGGCCTAACCAAGAAAGGGCAGTAAGTCATATCCTTCATATCTCTCTAAAGAGATTACTGGTGACGAGCTTGGAAGGAAAGCTAAAGCTGTTGCGGAAGTTTAGTGGACCCAGTCTACAAAGGTACATATTATAAATATTTTAATGGTATAATTAAACGTTTATGTCTTCCAACCGATCTGCTAATAATAATTGGCTTAGAGGTCTAGCTTTAACTCAGGCTAAGAGGGAAGAGTTGAGTGCCAGTCTTAGACTGCAAGATCCTTTCTTTGCTATTTATGAACAAAGAATAAGAGAATTACCTATTGCTATAGAAAGGATTGAAAGACTTGAAAAGACTAATAAAAGAGATTTTGAACTTAAAAATTTTCTAGATCAAGAACTTGATTTTAATAATTTCGATTATTTAGAAAGGCTTGGTACTTTTGCACGTTTATTGGATGACCAATAATTCTTCGAGTTGCTCTTATCTTGATTGTCATCACCTAGATCACGGTGTAGGCAAGGATCCAGTAATAGGGTTATTAAATTCTATTATAGATCGTTTAGACTCTCTAAATAATTCTATAGATAAATTGTTCAAAAATTTAGAAGAGTTGACTCTTAGACACAGTGAGTTTGAGAAATTTTTCCTTGAGAACAAAGGCCCTTTAGGACTTGTTGCTAGCTCTCGTTATCACAACAAGTATAACAAGCTGAAAGAAATTAGAAATAAAAGAAAAACCCTTTAAAAGATCTCTAGGAGTAGCTCTCTGTAATTTCGCCTCTTAACAGAGTGATTAGAGGGAGGGCAGACTCACTTGAATGGTATCAGAGCCTAAAAGAGAGGGTTTTTAGATTTCTTTGAAAGAAAAGTAGGACGTTGGGGGTAAAAATAGAAATAACTTAAGTTTGGGGTGGATAAGGACTACCAGTGAAACTAAGTTAAAAGTTGGAGGATTTTTGTGTGACGTTTTAAAGTTTAAGGATGACAATGTGCATTAGTCAATACTTCAAGGACGATCGGTGAAATTATCTCCTAATATATCAATTACTTTATACATATATAACTAGTTTTAAACTCATGTTTTATACAATTTTATTTATTATATGTTTTATTAAAAAAATTTAATATATGTCAACTACTATTATTAATTATTTATTAAATTAAGATATTATTTTTTGATAATTTTGATTGTTGAACATTATATATATATCCACAGGATACAAAGGGGTACAACAAAAATGCAGAATACCAATAGAAAATAAAATAATTTAACACAACCTTTGACAAAAGGCATGCATGACTGAAGATATTTCACAAAACTTTCTGATGTATAATATTCTTATAGAAGGTGAGCCCATAACATATTATTCTGCTACTTAAGTTTGAATGAAGATGCTATGAACTAACTAATAATTTAAACAAATTTGAAAATTAAAGATTGAATTTTAAACATGTACCTTATATTATTATAGAGATGCAATTATTTGAAAGAAGTTACAAGATTTGGAGGTAGGAAAAAATATAAACACTCAGAGGGTTTTTTCTCCGAATTTCTCTAACCCTATTATAAGTTCTGCCTAGTTTGGAGAATCTGAGTTCCTTATATAGGAAAACAGAAACAAAAATCATCAACTTGAAAAGTCTTGAATCACGGACTGAAATTCCTGTAAACAAGAGTTTGGATTCCAGGTCAGCCATTTAGTGCATGTGGGAGACAAAGGCAGGTGAATGACTCATGCTTCTGAAGTTCACATGGGGGTACTGAGGCTATCTGACTTTTTTTTGAAAAATAATGTCATTTCCTGTAGACTTTTATTTTTGTCGGCTCCTGTAGTGTCGGTAAACAAAATTGCTACTGTGGAGATTGGTAGATACGGATAAAAATATAATTCGTACAAAAAGAAAATACAAAGTACAATACATGTTAAAATACAAGTATAAAATTGATTACATACTTCATAAAATATAGAAATATAAAGTTCAATTTTTTTTTTTTTTTAAAGATACCTTCTACCTTAAGGTGGCAGAAAAACCTTTTGAAAATTTGAATCTTCAATCTACCGTTTTATTGGTGGTAGAATCCCAAAACAGTCATCTTCATTTTCATCTCCTAAATCTATAATAGGTTCGGAAGAGGAAAAGCTTGAAGAAGAAGAAGCTGCTTTTGAAGAAGTTGACTTATTTTCCAACATTTGTTGAATTATGGAATAAAAGTCTTCTTCAGATTGGGCAGAGGCTAGTTTTGAAATGCCGAAGGATCTCTGTGCTAAGAAAGTTGTAGATTCTGGGGGCACGGAAGGCAATTGTTTTTCACTATCCAGTTTTGAACAGATCTTTTGGTGATCTTATTATTGAAAGAATCCCACCATTTGACTTTGAATCGCCTGATGAGAACACATTGACCATCCTGTGTATGGTTGTAGTCAAAATACCAAATACATACCCAGGGTAGGAAAAATTTTGAACAAAAAAGTAGAAAATGGTGAAATATCCTTTCTAAGTTTGAAATTTTGAAAGTATTTTTGAATAGTTCATAATATGGTTGAGCTTCTGGAATTATGGTGTCTAGACTATTACCATAATAACTCCACCATTGAATGAACTAATAAGGTAGGTTAGAGGTTTGAAAGGTTCAGTCGAATTAAAATAACCAAAAATGGCTATTTCCTTCGTTTTGGATTAAAAAGGCATTGAACCAAGCCTATTGATAGTCCTAATAGCTGTAAACATTACAATGGTTTACCCTAATGTAAAGATCAACAGGAAAGTTTTTGAAAGTATTTAAGTCTGTTCCCCAATCTTTAGGATGAATGACTTTTGAATGGTGCAAGTTGAATATATCGGATGACGGTGGTCCGAGTTCTTTTTGAAGTGTTTAAATTTGGCATAGCCAGTTACTTCCAAGATGGAAAGGTAATAGGACTGTGGTTTGAATTTGTTCCATGGTTTATAATATCATCCTTTTGGAAATAAATTTGAAGCTACTTTGGAGGCTTTTTGATGATAAAAACCTTCCTCCATAGTCAGGATAATTTGAAAATGAGATTTTTCTAAATACTCACTTGATTTCAAAAATTATTTTTTTCTGAGAAACCACAATTTCAGAAACATTTGATTTTGAAAAATCTTTTGAAATAATTTGAGTTGGGGTTTTGGAGGGAAAAAACAATTATGTTTTTGAAACAGTAAAGGCTTTCTTACCTTTGTCCTCTTTAGAGGATGTTGATTTTGAAGTGGAGGCCTGCTGTGGGCTTTGGGCCTCTGAAAGTTTTTGAAGGACCATAATTAATTCTGGGCTCTGGGTAAGCTGTTCAACCCAATTTTGGATTTAGGCCTTCTTTCAGGATTGGGCCTCTTTGGCTTCATCTTCTAAAACCATATCCATTCATGATTTGATGGGTTGAGCTGAAGATGGCTTTAAAATTGGTTTTGGATCACTTTCTCTCGTTTGGGTAGGTTCTTTACCAGTGTTTGAATCTTGGGCCTTGCCCTTTCCTGTCTTTATTTTTTCAGGGCATTAGGGCCTGTTTTGAAGAAACTCTTGGTTCAGAAAATCTGGTATGGAATTTGTATCTCCTTTAATATATTCAATTTCAAAATCAAATATAGAAATGATTGCTTGCCAACGGACAAAAATTTGTTTAGATGCAATGTTTTGAATATCTTTTTGCAAAACTTCTTTGGCAGACTTACAATCAATGCGTAAAAGAAATTTTTGATTTAAAAGATCACTTTGAAATTTTGAAATGCATAACATAATGGATAATTTTTTTTTTTTAATTGTAGAATAGTTTTTCTGACAATCATTCCAATGTGCAGATGTAAACTGGACTATGCATTCTCGCCCATTTTGAACTTGTTTTAAAATTTCACCATAGCCCATTTCTGGGGCATCAGTCTCCACTATCTTAGGAGCTAATGGATTGACTATATGTAAACATGGGATTTCTAAAACTTATTTTTTGATATTTTGGACAATCCTAGTATGCTGGTCTAACCATGGTACTGGATTTTTCTTTAACCTATCATGCAATGGTTTTGCTAGATGGTTAATGTTTGGACAGAAATCTAATACATAATTTAGACTTCCTAAGAATCTATGTAGTTGGGTTTTATCTAAGATTTTTTCTGGTAACTTAGATGCAAATGCAAGGGATCTCTCAATGGGTGTTAATGTTCCTGGACAGATATAATGTCCCAAAAACCTAACACGAGTTTGAAAAAGAGAAATTTTAGATTTTAAAACTACTAAACTATTTTTCTTAGCTACCTGGAAAAATGTTTGTAGGTGTTTGAAATGTTGTTCAATAGAGCTTGAAAAAATGAGTACATCATCAATGTAGACAGTGCAAAATTTTGAATAAGAATTAAAAATGTCATTCATAATTCTTTGAAATTCTGAAGGAGTATTTTTTAAACCAAACGGCATAACATTCCATTCATATTGACCAAAAGGAACTGTTAATGCAGTTTTGTATCTATCCTTAGGATGAATTTGGATTTGCCAAAAATTAGATTTCATATCAAATTTTGAAAATATGAAAGCTGAATGTAATTTTGAAAGCAAATCTTTTTTGTTTGGAATTGGATATCTAATCCATTTTAAAACAGTGTTTAAAGGTTTGTAATTAATCACTAATCTAGGCGTTCCACTTTCTATCTTGCTATTTTTATTGACATAGAAAGTTGCACAAGACCAGGGTGACCTAGATTTTGAAATCAAACCTTTTGATTCTAAATCCTGAATTTCTAACCTACAATGGGTTTCTAACTCAGAATTCATTTGAATTGGTTAGGCGTTGGTTGGAATCTATCTTTCATCAAATTCATTTTCATAGGGCAGATCAACTATGTGTCGTTTCCCCAAAAGGCATTTGGAAGATCAAAACAAATTTCCCGTTCAATTTGAGTTTGAAAGTTTGAAATCTTATTTTGAATAAATTCAATTTGAAGCTGGTTTTGAATTCTTTGAAAATTCACATCTTGTTTTAAGTGCATCAGATGTGTTTGTTTTCCTTTTATTAAAGCATTAATCTCAAAATTATATATAGAATGGGCTTTTATAAAATTGAGATTTCTCTTTTTTGATTTTT
The DNA here is from genome assembly GCA_948193065.1 of Aleurites moluccanus. Lineage (NCBI taxonomy): Eukaryota > Viridiplantae > Streptophyta > Magnoliopsida > Malpighiales > Euphorbiaceae > Aleurites > Aleurites moluccanus. The sequence goes on from CANXYC010042018.1 coordinate 10,030, forward strand.
CAATAAAAGGAAAGACTAATTTTGAATTTCTTGCCTTAAAAAAAAAACAATCATCAGTCACTTTATAGGGAGTTATCAGATTGATAAATGGCGTTCCCAAAATGACCATCTGGTGTAAATTTTTTGTAAGAATAAAAATATTTTTTAAAGCAATATTGGCATTGACTACTGTTCCTTCAGTTTTTTCACCAATGGCTAATTTTAAATTATTTGCAATTGAAAGCTTTTCATTGGTTTTTTGATGAAAATGTTTTAGAACTAAATCATATTTGATAAAATTGAGGTCAGCCCTCGTATCAAATAATGCTATTGTTTCAAGTTGAAAATTTTTTGCAAACATAATTGTAATTTGAATTAAATATTTTTTAGAAGTAATTTCCCTGAGAACATTTATAAAATTCTCTGGAATATTAGAAACCTTTTCTAAACATTACAGGTTTTGTGACTCTAATTCCTCTATTTGATCATCAGAGTCATAATTTGAATCAGTTGAATTTCCCTGTTTTGAAATTAGAATTTAAAGTAAGTCAGAATCCTTTTGTTGTTTGACTTGGAGTTCCCTAAGCTCAGATTTGACCTTTTTAATTTCCTTTTGAAGATCCTAAATGGTGACATTAGGAGTTAGGGATTTCTTACCTATATCTAAAATGGCTGTACGATCATAGGTGTTCTTACTAATAGAGGAAAGAACAAAGGGCTTTTCTGAGGGCTTTTCTTCTAAGAAAACAGTTCTAAGAAATTTCTTCAAGCACTATTTTTGAATTTTTGGATCATTAATATACTTCACTGCATCAAGAATTACTTCTTGATCTTTCGTGAGCATATTAACCTATTTGGATTCCTTATTGGGATCAGAATCTGAATTAGACTCTGTGTTTAAACTAAAAGATGAGGAAGAGGTTACTAACTCATCTATTTGGAGAGGCTTCCTATTTTCTGGGAAGCCAGAAGACTCAGATTCAGATTCAGAGGATTCTACAAGGGTGGCAGAGATTCTATCTATCATATCTTGTTCTAATCCTAATTCATAAAGTGTAGAGTTGAATCTACAGAATATGAAAGTATGTCCTTTTTTGCCACACTTGTAGCAGGTGATATCCTTAAAGTCAATCCTAGATTTTGACTTTGACTTAGATTTGGATGAAGATTTCCTAGGAGGTTTTGAATTCTTCTTTGAAGAAGAGGGTTTTCTATAGTAAGTCTCCTTACTGGGCTCATAAGACTTCCTATGATTTGAATAAGTTTTGGATTTTCTATAGGAGTCTTTTTTCTTACTACACTGACCACTACAGGTATTTGAAGACCTAGGGGAAGTGTTTGGGTCAAACTGTCTACAGAAACTACCAAGTTCCTTTCTAGTTTGTTTCATTTCCCACTTAAGGTGTCTTTGAAATTTCAAGTCTTGGCAAATCTTAAGACCTTCTTTTTGGGTTAAACTAATTAGTTCACCGTAAGTAAACTGGTCATAAGGTATTTGTCCTCCAAAGGTTTATCTAAGATAGTTCCTGAAGTTTTCACCTAAAATTCTACGTAAACCTACAAGGAATTTTTCTTTCCAGAAGGGCTGGTTTAAATATTCCCTAAGCATAATTCTGGTTAGGAAAGTATTTTTATAATTTTGGAAGTCACTAATCTTTTTGCACTTAAGATTGCTAAAAGGCTCAACATTTTTGTCTTTCAGGTGTGAAGGATCACCTACAAAATGAAGGGATATAGCTAGTATTAGGGTTGCTACGTCATCTTCTACTGGGTTTCCTCAATCATCTAAGATAGGTGTTTTATCTTCAAAAGTTCGGATAGAATCTAGGATCTCTTATTTCTGTTGGGAAGTAAAATGGTAATCCCACCATCCCTTAAGCTGACTTGTAAATCCTGCTATTAGGAGTTCAGCTATGGGTTTGTTAGAGGTTCCTAGTTGGGTTCTGTAGGTATTAGCTGCCATGGTCATCTGTTGGAGTAGACTAAGAATGTTGTATTCAGACATTCCGTCTAAATTCCACTCATAAATAGATGAAGTATTGAACCTAGATTGAACTAAGGCATTAGGTCTGTTTTCTATCCCTAAATCAGATGTTATGATTCTGGGTAAATAACTTTGACTTTGCCAAATTAATCTGTTGATTTGAGGAATTTCTTCCTATTTAAAAGCTTCTAATTCTTCATCAGAAGTGGTTTGAGTTTGGTTAATGACATTAATATTTCTGGACTCTGTTTGAGGAGTCTTAGGTACTTCTTGTCTGGAAGTAAAGGTTTTTGAGTCAAGGTTTTGACCTATAGAGGTTTGACCTATTTTACTCAGTTGTGTAATAACCCGAACGATTATAGTGGAAAAGCCAAATCGGGTAGGAATTTTTTTTAAATTCTCCAGGGAGTAATAACCAAAAATTTATCAAGGACAATGGAAAATAGACATTAGAGAGAATTATAGAATTTAAATGAGAATTAAATCGAATAGAATGGGCAATATGAACATAGTTGAAAATGCTAGAGTATTAAAAATTATAGCAAAATAAATTGAAAATATTTAAGAGTTAATTAATAGATTAATTAATAAATCAAGTATTAGCCTAAAAGTCAACAAAAGTGGCTAAATAATTATATATATA
>CANXYC010042052.1:0-36221 GCA_948193065.1 Aleurites moluccanus
ATCTTGAACATGTATCAGGGTACTAGAAAGAAATCTTAACATATACATTAATATCATAAGTGCTTACAAATGGTTGCACTATCCAATCATTTCATAATACATATATGAATATCAAATCATAATTCTTTTTAAGAACATAAATACCTATAAAGAATGGCATTATCAAATAAACATAACATAGAACTGATATCATATCATAATGTTTGGGTAAGCCTTGCTACCTTCACGTGGCACATATGCTTAAGCAGGCATATACCTATAGCTCGTGATCTCCTCTAGGTGGAACACTGAGACTATACCATATCAGTCAGGTTTCCTCTGTACACATTAGACCAATGAATTAACTCTCATTAGGAAAAGCATTCTATAATGTATGTTCCGTGATATACATATCAAGTATTGGTTGAACAATAATCAAAAGTGATGAAGAGATTACAACATATAAATAACATATCATATTATGCATAACAAAGGCTTATGAATGAACTTGGTTCAAGGAAAATAACTAAGTCATTATCAACATTTAAAAATTTTATTTACAAAGGGTTTCAATAAATTGAATTTTTAAATAACATATATGAATATAATATACTTTAGTAAAAATTCTCATATAGAGAATCAAAATTCTCATATGGAGAATCATACACATGAAACGAAATCCACACTTACCTCTTGGCACTAAAAAGCTTTCTAGTCAAGCTCAACTCTTGCTCAAATCTAAAAGATCTTTAATTCCTTGAGTTCACTTCTCCTAAATAAAAATCCCCAAAATTTCAAATTTTAGGATTTTCTCAAAACAGTCACATAAATAATCCTCCATAAATTCTGAACTCCTTAGAGTCTGTATAAATAAATTCTAGCATTAATTTAACCATTAATAGAGGATGAATAATAGTTATAGAGAAAATTTACTATTCACATCACTATTCATCCAAAAATCATAAATCTTCATACTACTAAAACTAACCATAATTATTAGCCATTAATACTCACAAAATATCACCCACAACTTAAAAATAACTATTCTAGCTAACAAAGAACTTAACTCAAGCTAGAGAGAAGATTTGAGAAAATTGTCTTATTTTCTCCTCCAAAGAAATTTTAAAGAATTTGACTTCAATTGATGCTTTTATAGTCTTTAATTTGTATTTTCTAGCATTAATAAGGCTTAATTAGAGTATTAAAATCTTAGAAATGAAGAAAAATGGCTTATGGTTGAGAGAAATAGGAAATAGAAAAGAAGAGAGAAGAAGAAAGAAAGAAGAGGAAAAGGAAGAAAGAAAGCTACTGCCAAAAAATAAACCTGAGTTTATTGTTCACGCTACTGTTCACATTTACTGTTCACGATTACTGTTCACGGTTACTGCTCACATGCATTGTTCACGACAGAAGCTGAAAAATTCACTTCAACAGTACATGCTAAACCAACTCTATCTTGAGCTACAGAAGTCTAAATGCCTCTATTCTTCCTTTTAATTAAACTAGACACATGAGGCTACAATATATCCCAAATTTTTTCTTTAAAGGTTTAAATATAGATTCACAAAATTCTGCACAAACACAAACTCTGAAATTCAAATCAAAACAAATAAATCTCACTTCCAAAATAAACATTCCATAACAAATCTTATATACATCAATACAAGAATTTCAAAATACATACAAGTAAAAGAAATCTCAGGTGTTACATTATCCCCTCTTAACAAAATTTATCCTCAAATTTAAAGAATTTACCTTACACTTGAAATAAGTGGGGATACTTAGCTTGCATGTTTAACTCACTCTCCCAAGTGTACTCTTCCATAATTTGGTTCTTCCATAAGACTTTAACCATTGTTATCTCTTTGTTCCTTAGCTTCTTGATCGTCCTATCAACAATGGCTACTAGAACCTCTTTATAAGTCAAGTCTTGCTGGAATTCTACCTCTTGAGCTTGCAACACATGGGAAGGATCTGTAACATATTTTCGAAGCATGGAAACATGAAAGACTAAATGCACATTGTCCAAGTAAGGTGGCAAGGCTAATCTATAAAAGACTTCTCCAATTTTATCCAACACCTCCAATGGTCCAATGTAACTCGAAGATAGCTTACATTTCTTACCAAATCTTAGAACTCATTTCATAGGTGAGACTTTCAAAAACACTAAGTCACCAACCATGAAACGAAGATCTTTTCTCTTAATATTGGCATAGCTCTTCTGCCTACTGAATGATTGGAACCTTTTCTGTTGTATACTGAATCAATTCAGGCCCTTCAATATGCTTCTCTCCCACTTCATCCCAGCACAAAGGAGACCTACACTTTCTACTATATAAAGCCTCATAATGAGCCATTTTGATGGTAGATTGGTAGCTATTATTGTAGGCAAACTCTATCAAAGGCAAATGCTTATTCCAATTACCTCCAAAGTCTAGAATGCACATTTTTAACATGTCTTTTATAGTTTAGATGGTCCTCTCTGATTGCCCATCTGTCTGGGGATGAAATGCCATGCTGAAATCAAGCTGAGTACCCAAAGATTCTTGTAGTTTTTGCCAAAACCTTAATGTGAATTTAGCTCCTCTATCAGAGATAATAGAAACTGGAATCCCATGGAGTCTTACTATCTCATCAATATACATCTGTGCATACTGAGAAACTGTGTAGGTTGTCTTAACTGGCAAGAAGTAAGTTGACTTGGTCAATCTATCCATAATTACCCAGATCACGTCCTGCCCATTTGAAGTCTGTGGCAACCCTACAACAAAGTCCATCGTTCTCCTGTCCCACTTCCACTCTGGACGTGGCCGCTCTTGAACTAGACCCGAAGGCTTCTGATGCTCAAATTTCACTTGATGACAAGTCAAATATCTTGCTACAAATTATGCCACATCCTTCTTCATCCCACTCCACCAATAAGAACTCTTGATATCGTGGTACATCTTTGTAGCACCTGGATGAACACTATAGCTGGAATGATGTGCTTTTTTAAGAATCACATCCTTTAAGCCATCAATTGCTGGAACACATACTCTGCTGCCAAGTCTCAACATGTCATCCATCATAGCAAAACCTGGAGCTTTCTTTATTCCCACATCTCTCTTCAGCTTCACAAACTGAGGATCTTTATCTTGTGCCTATAGGCTTGACTTGGAAACATGCTAGAAGCATTCTTGTATCTGATAAGTCAAAACTAATCCCCACATCATGCAAACTTTGCACCTCACTCACCAAAGGTTTCTTACTAACCTGAATATGGGCTAAGCTACCCAAAGACTTCCTGCTCAAAGCAACTGCTACCACATTTGCCTTTCCTGGATGGTATAAAATATCACAATCATAGTCTTTAAGTAAATCCATCCATCTCCTTTACCTAAGATTTAGGTCTTTCTGCTGGAAGATATACTTCAAGCTCTGATGATCTGCAAAGATCTCACACTTCTCTCTATACATATAATGTCTCCATATCTTCAATGCAAGACAACTGCAGCCATCTCAAGATCATGAGTCAGATAATTCACCTTATGTTTCCTTAACTGTCTAGAAGCATAAGTTATCACCCTACCATGCTGTATAAGCACACAACCAAGCTCTACTCTCAAAGCATCACAATACACCACATAACCTCCTTCACCTGATGCCAAAGCTAACACACGTGCCGTAGTGAGACAAGTCTTCAACTTGTGGAAACTCCCTTCACATGCATCCGTCCATTGGAATTTCACTAGCTTCTATGTAAGCTTAGTTAAAGGAACTGCAATCTTGCAAAAATCATGAATAAACCTTTTATAGTAGCCAGCCAAACCCAAGAAACTCCTAACTTCTAAAACATTGGTGGGTCTAGGCCAACTAAGAATAACGTCTACTTTCCTTGGGTCAACCTTAAGTCCATCCTTGCTCACAACATGTCCAAGGAAATAAACATTCTCAAGTCAAAACTCACACTTTGAAAGCTGAGCAAACAACTAATGCTCTCTCAAAATCTGCAATACCATCTGAAGATGTTCTTCATGCTCTTCTTCACTCTAAGAATATACAAGAATGTCATCTATAAACACTATGACAAACTTGTTCAAAAACATCTTGAAGATCCTATTCATGAGACCAATGAAAGAAGCTAGCGCATTAGTCAATCCAAAAGGCAACACTAGAAACTCATAGTGACCATATCTCATTCGAAAAGCAGTCTTAGACACATTTTCATTTTGAATCCTTAACTGATGATAACCAGACCTCAAGTCTATCTTGGAGAAATGACTAGCACCCTGCAGTTGGTCAAACAAATCATTTGTCCTTGGCAAAGGATACTTATTATGAATGGTGATCTTATTGAGTTGCCTATAATCGATACACAGTCTCATAAATCCATCCTTCTTCTTCACAAAGAGCACATGAGCACCCTAATGAGAACTGTTGGGTCGAATGAATCCTTTGTAAAGCATATCTTGCAACTGAGTCTTTAATTCTCTTAAATCTACTGGTGCCATACGATATGGAGGAATATAAATCAGACTAGTGCTAGGAAGCAACTCAATACTGAACTCAATTTCTCTATCCGATGGCAACCCAGGTAACTCATCAGGAAATACATCTGGAAACTCACTAACAACAGAAATTTGTTGCAAGTCTTTCACTTCCTTACGAGTATTACGAATGTATACCAAATATCCTTAGCAACCTTTCCTCATCAATCTCCTCGCCCATATGGTGAATATCACATTATAGGTTACTTCACTCCTTTCCCTTTGAAACTCAAATTCCTCACCCAAAGGTGGCTTAAACACTAACTTCTTCTCATGACAATTTATGGATGCATAAAACTTATATAACTAATCCATGCCCAAAATCACATCAAACTCAAGCACCGGCAACACAATCAAATCTGACTATAAACTCTTACCATCTATGCTAACTACACAGGATAGATAAAAGTGTTAAACCTCTATCTCTTCCTCGAAAGGAGTAGATACATCTAAAGCATTCTCAAGTAATACATATGACATTTTCAACTTCTTAGCAAAACTAGGTGAAACAAAAAAATGTGAAGCTCCTGAATTAAATAACACTCTCGGATTCAAAGCTTGGATCGAAAGAATACCTATGACCACAGTGTTAGAAGTTTGCGCCTCTTACTGTGTCAAAGCAAATACTCTCCCTCTACCTCTACCCAAAGGTGTCTGAACTGCTATCTAACCAACTATCTAACCTGAACTTCTGCCTCCCACTATAGCTCTACCCAAGATACCTTGGCCTACGCCAGACTGCTGACCAACAACTCTTCTATCCATCTAGACTGAAGCTTGAGAAGTCTGAGGTCTAACTCCAAAAGAAGGTTGTGGACAATCCTTAAGCAAGGTTGTGGACAATCCTTAAGCAAGGTTGTGGACAATCCTTAAGCAAGTGACCCTACTGTCCACACCCGTAGCATGCACCTGTCCCAAAGTGCCAAGTTTCTCTGTGAAGCTTACCATACATAAGACAAGAAGGAATAGTAGTCCTAAGTGGTGCTAAACTGGCAATACCATAACTCATCTATGGTGCTGGTCTAGAGGAATTTTACCTCTGCTGAGATCTCTCTGAAGGTACTCTATATCCGCTTTGGGGAGCAAACTGAGGTGAAACATTAATACTCTTCATTCCACTGACCTGTCTGGAGGAACTCCCAATCTTCGCCTTCGTTTTCTCTTCTCTTTCTGATCTAACCTCCATTTCTCTATTCTCAATCGCTCTAGCTTTATCCACAAGCCTAGAGTATGTGTCAAACTCAAGAGCAGCTAGAAATATAAACAACGGAGCTATGAGTCCTCTGCAGAACCTCTGAATCTGTGCTGACTCTATAGGAACCAAAGTTGGAGCGAATCTACTCAACTGACTAAATTTCTTCGCACATTCTGAAATAGTCATACCAGGAGTCTAAACCAATCTCTCAAACTCAACAGCTTTAGCCTCCCTCATACTCTTTGGTAAGAACTTCTCGATAACTCTTTCCTTGAACTGATTCCAAGAAAGATTTGTATTACCCTGAATACTCTTCCTGAACCAGTCTTTAGCTTCAGCTTTCATCAAATAGCCAACAAACTCTATAGCTCTCCTGTCTAAGATCCTCAAAATCTGGACCTTTTCCTCAATCTCATCCAGAAAACTTTGTAGTATCCACCTATCCTCTATACTCAGAAGGTTTGAGCTTCAAGAACCGCTCAAAAGAAACCTCCTCAACCAAAGGCACAACTGCTGGTGGTGGTGGTGAAACCACTGGAGCAACCAGAACTACTGGTACTGGAGGTACCTATTGCTCTCTTTGCTAAGTAATGAACTCAGCTAAAATCTCATAATTTCTCTACAACTGATCCAATCGCTGAGCCATACCAACCACATCTACCTGTGGCTCTGGAAGAACCTCTTCACCTCCTACACTACCCACTAAACCCTCCTCAAAAGGCAATTCTCACCTAGGACAACCTCTACTACATCCTCTACCTCGTCCATGACCATGTCTCGGAGGCATTGCTGAACTGATAAGGAAAGCAGAGTAATTTTAGACTCATAACACCAGTTTAACACAGATTTATTCCAAAGAATACATAAAATGACGAAACATAATCCTATACTTCGTAGTTATCTTAATCAGACATTCATGTAGGGAAACTTACACATCTATCAATCTATCTTATAGTTAAGAAACCTATAGCTCTGATACCACCTCTGACACACCCCAAAATCACTGGTGCGACGGTCCTAGGGCAAGGGTAGGCATAAGGCCACTGTACACCAGTAGAATCCTTAGCTAACCTGGATCAAACATCCATATCTTATATATCTCATTAACCTGATATGACATTTCCTCTTGTTCCTTACCGATCAAAAGATAATTCTAACATCAATATGGAATAAGGGAAAATCTACAATGTCGTCCATGGCAACAAAAGAATAAGCAACATCACACACATCTACGGAGCTTCTAAGAGTATACTTCTCATAGACATGAATACATACATACATACATACATATATATATATATATATATATCCACAAATATTACATAAAAGAGTCTTCTTGTGGAGAAGGAAATCAAGAAGCTTTGTGTTCAGGATTAACTCTCTCTCGAGCTAAGCTAGAACCTGAAATCCATAAAAGAGTGTTGAGCCTTCAACTCAGTAAGATGTGAACAATCAGAATGAATAACATATATAGAATATTTAAATAGCAAATCTTGAACATGTACCAGGGTACTAAAAACAAATCTTAACATATACATTAATATCATAAGTGCTTATAAAGGGTAGCACAATCCAATCATTTCATAATACATATATGAATATCAAATCATAATTCTTTTTAAGAACATAAATGCCTATAAAGAATGGCATTATCAAATAAATATAACATAGAAATGATATCATATCATAACGTTTGGGTAGCCTTGCTACCTTTACGTGGCACATATGCTTGCGCAGGCATATACCTACAGCTCGCGATCCCCATTAAATGGAATACTGATACTATACCCTATTAGTCAAGTTTCATTTGTACACATTAGACCAATGAATTAACTCTCATTGGGAAAAGCATTCTATAATGTATGTTTCGTGATATACATATCAAGTATTGGTTTAACAATAATTAAAAGTGATCAAGAGATCATAACAAATAAATAACATATCATATTATGCATAATAAAGACTTATGAATGAACTTGGTCCAAGGAAAATAACCAAGTCATTATCAACGTTCAAAGATTCTATTTAAGAAGGGTTTCAATAAATTGAATTCGTATAACATATTTATATATATAATATACTTTAGCAAAAATTCTCATATGGAGAATCATACACATGAAACGAAATTCACACTTACCTCTTAGCACTAAAAAGCTTTATAGTCAAGCTCAACTCTTGCTCAAATCCAAAAGATCCTTAATTCCTTGAGTTCTCTTCTCCTAAATAAAAATCTCCAAAATTTCAAAATTTAGGGTTTTCTCAAAACAATCACATAAAATAATCCTCCATAAATTCTAAGCTCCTTAGAGTCTCTATAAACAAATTATAGCATGAATTTAACCTTTAATAGAGGATGAATAATAGTTATAGAGAAAATTTACTATTCACATCACTATTCATCCAAAAATCATAAATCTTCATATTACTAAATCTAACCATAATTATTAGTCATTAATGCTCACAAAAGATCACCCACAACTTAAAAATAAATATTTTAGCTAACAAAAAACTTAACTCAAGCTAGAGAGAAGATTTAAGAAAATTACCTTATTTTCTCTTCCAAAGAAATTTTAAAGAATTTAGCTTTAATTGATACTCTTATAGTCTTTAATTTATGTTTTCTAGCATTAATAAGGCTTAATTAGAGTATTAAATCTTAGAAATGAAGAAAAATGACTTATGGTTGAGAGAAATAGGAAATGGAAAAGAAGATAGAAGAAGAAAGAAATAAGAGGAAAAGGAAGAAAGAAAGCTACTGCCAAAAAATAAACCCTGAGTTTACTATTCATGGTTACTGTTCACGTGTACTGTTCACGACAAAAGCTGAAAAATTCACTTCAGCAGTACATTCTAAACTATCTCTATCTTGAGCTATAAAAGTCTAAATGCCTCGATTTTTCCTTCTACTTAAACTAGACACATGAGGCTACAATATATTCTAAATTCTTTCTTTAAAGCTTTAAACATGGATTCATAAAATTCTGCACAAACACAAACTCTGAAATTCAAATCAAAATAAATAAATCTCACTTCCAAAAGAAATATTCCATAACAAATCTTATATACATCAATACAAGAATTTTAAAATACATACAAGCAAAAGAAATCTCAGGTGTTACACCTATGAAAGGAGTTCTAAGATTTGGTAAGAAAGGCAAGCTATCTCCGAGGTACATTGAGCCATTTGAGGTGTTGGATAAAGTTGGAGAAGTCTCTTACAGATCAGCCTTGCCACCTCACTTGGATAATGTGCATCCAATCTTTCATATTTCCATGCTTCGAAAATATGTTGCAAATCCTTCCTATGTGTTACAAGCTCAAGAGGTGGAATTCTAGTAGGACTTGACTTATGAAGAGGTTTCAGTAGCCATCGTTGATAGGATGATCAAGAAGCTAAGGAACAAAGAGATAGCAATGGTTAAAGTCTTATGGAAGAACCAAGTTATGGAAGAATACACTTGAGAGAGTGAGTTGAACATGCAACCTAAGTATCCCTGCCTATTTTCAGTTTAAGGTAAATTCTTTAAATTTGAGGACCAATTTTGTTAAGGGGGGAGAATGCAATACCTGAGATTTCTTTTACTTGTATGTATTCTGAAATTCTTATAATGATGTATATAAGATTTGTTATGGAATGTTTGTTTTGGAAGTGAGATTTCTTTGTTTTGATTTGAATTTCAAAGTTTGCATTTGTGCAGAATTTTATGAATTTATGTTCAAGGCTTTAAAGAAAGAATTTGGAATATGTTGTAACCTCATGTGTCTAGTTTAAGTGGAAGAAAGAATCAAGGCATTTAAACTTTTGTAGCTCAAGATACTGCCGAAATGAATTTTTTCAGCTTCTATCGTGAACAATGCACGTGAATAGTATATGTGAACAGTGCTCGTGAACAGTGATCATGAACAGTGTACGTGAATATGTACCGTGAATATGTACTATGAACAGTAGCATGAATAGTAAACTTGGAGTTTTTTTTGCAGTAGCTTTTCCACTTCATATTTTTCTTTCTTTCTTTTTCTCCATATCCTATTTCTCTCAACCATAAGTCATTTTTCTTCATTTCTAAGGTTTTAGTACTCCAATTAAGCCTTATTAATGTAAGAAAATACAAATTAAAGACTATAAGAGCATCAATTCTAGCTAAATTCTTCAAAAAAAAATTTGAAGGAGAAAATAAGATAATTTTTTCAAATCTTCTCTTTAGCTAGAGTTAAGTTCTTTGTTAGTTAGAATAGTTATTTTTAAGTTGTGGGTAATCTTTTGTGAGCATTAATGGCTAATAATTAAGGTTAGATTTAGTAGTTTGAAGATTTATAATTTTTGGATGAATACTGATGTGAATAGTAAATTTTCTTTATAACTATTATTCATCCTCTATTAATGGTTAAATTAATGCTAGAATTTATTTACAGAGACTCTAAGAAGCTTAGAATTTATGGAGGATTATTTTATCTGATTGTTTTGAGAAAACCCTAAATTTTGGGGATTTTGGGGATTTTTATTTAGGATAAGAGAACTCAAGGAATTAAGAATCTTTTATATTTGAGCAAGAGTTGAGCTTAACTAAAAAGCTTTTTAGTGCTAAAAGGTAAGTATAGATTTTGTTTCATGTATATGATTCTCCATATGAGAATTTTTGCTAAAGTATATTATATTCATATATATGTATATGTTATTTATGAATTCAATTTATTGAAACCCTCCGTAAATAGAATTTTTGAATGTTGATAATGACTTGGTTATTTTCCTTATACCAAATTCATTAATAAGTCTTTGTTATGCATAATATCATATGTTATTTATATGTTGTGATCTCTTGATCATTTTTAATTATTGTTGAACCAATACATGATATGTATATCATAGAACATACATTATAGAATGCTTTTTCCAATGAGAGTTAATTCATTAGTCCAATGTGCACAGAGAAAACATGGCTGATAGGGTATAGTATCAGTGTTTCACCTAGAAGGGATCACGAGTTCTAGACATATGCCTGCACAAACATATGTGCCATATGATGGTAACAAGGCTACCTAAACGTTATGATATGATATCCATTCTATGTTATGTTTATTTGATAATGTCATTCTTTTTTGGCATTTTTATTCTTAAAAAGAATCATGATTTGATATTCATATATGTATTATGAAATGATTGGATAGTGCTAACTTTTGTAAACACTTATGATATTAATGTATATATTAAGATTTCTTTCTAGTACGCTGGTACATGTTCAAGATTTTGCTATTTAAGTATTCTATATATGTTATTCATTCTGATTGTTTGCATCTTACTAAGTTGAAGGCTCACCACTCTTCTGTTGATTTCAAGTGCTAGCTTAGCTCGAGAGAGAGTTAATCTTGAAGACAGAGCTTATTGACTTCCTTCTCCACAATATGACTCTTTTATGTAATATTTTTGGATAATAGTTGAATTATATATATATATGTATCCATGTCTATAAGAATTATACTTTTAGAAGCTTCATAGATGTGTGTGATGTTACTTATTCTTTTGTTGTCATGGATGACATTGTAGACTTTTCCTTATTCCATATTGATGTTAGAATTACCTGTTGATCGGTAAGGAATAAGAGGAAATGTCATATCAGGTTGATGATATATATATAAGATATGGATGTTTGGCATGATGCTAGTATGTGTTATATGTTTGATCCTGGTTAGCTAAGGGTTCTACGGATGTACGGTGGCCTTATGCCTACCTTTGCTCTATGACCGTCGCACTAGTGATTTTAGGTTGTGACAATAATTTTGTGTAACACCCCATACTGTAGTACATTAGACATTATGAAAGTAGTGAATCATAGCGAAAAGAATGATGTTAATTTAAAAAGAAATAAGCTAAAAATAGCTACCAAGGAATACAGAGGAAATTCAAGAATAATTTTGAGGACAGTAACACCAAAAGTGAAATTTTTATAATATTTTTAAGGAGTTCTTTATTGAAATTTATTGAGAATATCTAGGATCAAGATCCTAAAGTATTAAGGAAAAATAATTTGAGGATTTATATGAGATTAGGAAGGTAAATTGATAGATAGTATTTTAAGTACTGGTCTGAATATACCAAAGATAATTATACAGCATGAATAATTAATTATGTATCTAATTTAGAGTTATTTAATACAGACACATTGATACCAAGAGAACTAAAATAGTGCTATTTATTGGTGAAATGAAAGGATGGAAAAGTGATTGGAATGGTGGAAAAATAATAGAATGGCAAAACCGTAAATAAGAGCAATTTCAGGGGTATTTTCGAAAATGAACTGTCTAGGTTACATAATTGAACCCAGAGTAATTTTAAATGATAAAATAGCCCAAAATAAACTATTTCATTTCCTACAGTAAATAATGATTTTTTACAGAATGAACAGAATAAATTATAGAAAGTTTTGGGGTAAAAGTATAAATAAGAAAAATTATGGACCAAATAGCAATTATCAAAAATTATAGGGACTACAAGTGAAATTATGTAATGGAAATCAAGGATGGCCAGCCCACATAGAAGATTATGGAGAATTCTAGATTAGTCGTTCCATTATATAAAAGTGACAAATTGTCCATTTTCTAGAAAATTCTACATTATACTCCATTATCCAAAACTTTTGATGGAATTGGCCTATAAAAGGAAGAAGATGGGTGGCCATTCATACCCTTAGGGATAGACCACTAGTGAAGAATAGCTCTAAAATAATTCTCATCCTTTTCATAGAAACCAACCAAAGTTAGATAGGAAATTGATGAGAGGAAAAAGAAAAATGGAGGGAAATGACAGAAAATTAGTATTTGAACAATTTGAGAGGACAAGAGGATGGAATTCAAGTGTTTCAATTTGAGGTAAAATTCTTAAACTTAGCCTTTAATTGTATTTAAGTGTATTATAGTTTAATTAAGTAGAGAATTGAATGAATTGAACTAAGGAAGATAAAGATGAACAAGGGCTTCAAAAGATTTTGTAATCTATTTTCGACAATAAATTTAGCTTTAAGTTCGTAAACTTAATGAATGAATTTGAGGATACTCAAAACATAACAGTTGTAGAGAAATTTGTAAAATTTAAATTGAGAAAAGAGTTATTAAATAGAAACCGTGACTGACTCAGATGCTGGATTCCAAAAAAATGCTACTATAGTTTTATTATAAAGAATGTTAGAGAAAGAATTAGGAGAAGTATTTAACATAAAAAGTGTTCATTTATATTTTATCTAGAGGCTTGTAAAAGGGTTTTGCAATTGGATTTGTAGTTTAAGAAATGTTAAGCCATAAGTGAAATCTGCCTGAATTGATTGATAAATATAACATATGTTACAAAGTTCTATTAATATGAGGGCCTTAAATTCTGAATTAGGGAAAGTGGTAAATATGAGAAATGTTCATTTATATGTTACTAAATTACTGTAAAATATGTTTGCAATTAGATGAACATATAATTAATTATAAGCATAGAAATGGAGTTTATCCGGATAGAGATTTTAGGACAATAGATTAATTTTGAAAATTCACTAATAATTGTACAACGATCAAAATAATCTGAAATTTGAATATGTTATAAAATTATATGTATCATTTAAATAGAAATTAGAATTACAATAATTAAATAAGTGTAGATTGAGTTATAAGCAAAAGAACAGAGTTTGCCTATGTGTAAATTACAGGGCAGCAGTGTTGACAACATGGTTAATTTCAAAGGATCATCATAAACTGTGTAATGATGGAATTAATGTGAATTTTGGATCTGTTGGAGTTTGAAATATCTAGTTGAGTTATGAAAAAGAATTGAAGTAATTGGATAAGTGTAGAGAAAAATATAGGAAACGGAACACATGCTGTCAATGAGGGTTTCATATAGGAAAAATCTAGAAATTAGGAATTTTTAGGAAATTCTTTAATATAAGTGTAATTAATATAATTTTATATTAGTTAGTATCTAAATTAGAATTAATTGAATATGTAGAGTCAATAATGAGTAAAAAATAGAGAAGAGTACCATAAGTGCTAAAGTAATAGACCAAAGAAAGAGGAAATGAAAAGTGTAACAGTGAAGTGCTCTGTGAGGTGAGTTACTTATCCATCAGTTACTCTTGTTCATTGTCTTAATGTGATTTATTGTAACCATATGTGATTGATCTTTATTTGACCGAATGTCTTCTTGATCATTGACCATGATTGTTCTCCAAAATTTCGAATCTAAATTGATATACTTCCATTGATTTGCTTTGTAAAATCGAGCCTTATTGAATTTATTCTATAATCCCTAAAGTAATAAATACCAAATGTTGACCAGATGCAATATTGAATATTTTTGAATGACCACCGTTGCACCTGATTGATTCTTGAATATACTGTTCACTGTTGTATTATGAACCTATACCATGTTCACTGAACTATAATGTCCTTGACTGATTAATGAGCAACCACTGAAAGTGTCTTGAACTGTACTGTTACCAATGATTGTTGGATACTGCTAATGAACTGATATTGAAGCCCATTAGCTTATCACCTATGTGGACTTGACAGAGCTACCGCACTGATGGAGAAGTGGGTAAATACCGTCGACATTGTGTACAATGGACTTTTTATACTGTTTACCCTAGCTAGAAAGGGACTTGTCCTAGCCATAAGGTTTGTCCCGCCTTATGTAATTTATAAGTATGATACGAAAAAGTGAATTTTAAAAGGTGTTCAAGGCCCTTTATCTGTCATTTCCATGTCCTTGCATGTATATATGTATTCTACATATATATGTGTTACTGTTGCCAAATCATTCAGCAACATGATTCTTTGATATCCATTGTTTTTACATGTGAACATGATACCAAGAACTTACTCAATGTTATTCATTATTGATACCCATTCCTTTCATCCAAGGCATTTGGTATGCAAAGTGCTTATATCTAAAATATAACGTTGACGCACATTTTACCTCTTCTTCTTAATCATTGTTATTCACTGAACTTGATAACCCTTTTACTTATTCTCATCAATCATTATTACCTTCCTATTTTGATAACCCTTCCATTTGTTCCTCCATTGCTTCCCATTTAATGTATATGTTTAATGATGTATAATTAATTCACTGAGTATTGTTATACTCACCTCATAGTTATTTATTATTTTACATGAACAAATAATAGAAGCTACATTCCAAGTCACTTCTTCCT
Organism: Aleurites moluccanus; assembly: GCA_948193065.1. NCBI lineage: Eukaryota > Viridiplantae > Streptophyta > Magnoliopsida > Malpighiales > Euphorbiaceae > Aleurites > Aleurites moluccanus. The sequence continues at coordinate 14,889 of CANXYC010042052.1, forward strand.
TTGACTTGGGATATCGAAGAGTTTATGGTAATTGTTATATCTTGTGCAGTCAAAAGGTAAACTTTTTAGAGCTCTATGGTACTGCATATAGATAAGTAAATAATGCATAGAGTACTATATATACAATCAAACTGATTAACATGTTATAAGCATAATAAGGTTTAGAAATAAGTGAAATGATAGAAGCACATGATTAATAAGATAAGTATTATGTGATTATGACTAAACCAGAGTATGTATGATTGTAAATAAGATATTGAATAGAACGTAATACAAATAAAATGGAAAGGAAATTGAAGTAAGGGCTATAGAAATATAATATATGTATCATTGAACTGTGAAGATCAAGTGTATAAAATGGAAAAGAAACAAAAATTGGAATAATATTTGTTATGCAGGTTATGAAAATTGATAAATGATTAACTAAAAATTGACATGTTAATGGGTTCTATGGGTATCTAGTGACCTTATGTTTACCCCTGCCCTAGGACCGTCTTGTCCTAAAAGTGGGATGTGACATTTTGGCCTTTTGGTCCCTAAATTAATTCTCTTTGATTAATTTAGTATTTTGGACAAACTTAGACTAATTAAAACTTGAAGCTAATTAATTGAAAGACACTTAGACTAAATTCAATTTCTCCGAAAAAGTGAAACCCCAGTCCGGTAAGGCCCTCCTACAGTCATCGTCTCGAAAATATTAAAAAAGGTAAAAATTGGGCTTTCAATTAGACTTAGTGTAAATTAAATCAAATTTTGAATGAGATCCAAAACCGACTTTTAATCCAATCTAAAATTAAAATATTTTTTAAATCAGACCCAAAACCCTTCACAAGAAGGGCAAACTATGTTGATTTTGATTCTCATTCAAAATAATACGTAGGCATGCTTTTAAATTAAGCATCAAATCTAAAAATCATTTTCCCCTTTTCTTGTTTAAATTAAGTAATTTTTATAGAATTTATAATTAATTTAGAACTCATAAGAGATAGAGTTAATATCTCTAAATAAATAATATTGAGAAACATGTGATTAACCTATAACTCATAAGGGTTGAAGTTAATATCCTTAATTATTGATTATGTAATTGCTTTAATTTCTTTTATTGCTTTGAATCTATGATTTACTGCTTTTCGATTTATTTATTACTTTCTACCCATTCAATGCCATCCAATTAAATTGTTCATATAAAAATGATGTTTTTAAGTCACAATTAAGTTAAAGCCAAGTCGAAGTTTTTTAATCAAAAATCTAATCCCTGGATCCGATGTCGGGTCGAATGTCTAGTCCATTCATCCTTGGAATATAATTGGAGTTAAAAATGAGATTTTATTTTATATTTTTTCAACAAAAATAAATTAAGATGGCTATTGCTTGAAATTTTTAAAATCAAATGAAAATAGAAATCATCATATTTTTTCAAAAATAAAAAAGTAACAGTAGCTTCCTCATAGGACTTAATCCTTAAATGAGTATTTGATTTCTTGAACGAACCAGATTGATGTTGGAATGAAATCTCATAGTGATAATTATTAACTGATAAATATTAATCTTTCAATAAAAGTTTAACAATTATCATTGATAAGATGTAAAATAACTCCAAAAGACAATTTATTTTTACATATATGCATATATATTATTTTTTAAAATATGTATTTTATAGTAAGGTCTCAGCATTGATTTGTAAAGAATCCACATATTAGAAAAGACAATCATAAATTTTGAAATAAGATTAATAATATCAATCGTAAAACAAAAGTGAAAATTGTTTAAAAAAAATTATGGTATTTTTAAGTCAATATGATAGACGAAATCCTAAAACTGTTTCAAACCAAATACAGTAAACCTTTTAAAAAAAAAAAACTTTTGCTCTGATCAATACTTAGATTTTTGTTCAGACCCGTTCCATCTAATTGGAATATTCTATGCTGGTTGTCAATTCAGTAATATTTATAGGCAATTTTTTTTTTTTAGGTAAACTCATTCAATTAGTCTTTTTTTTCAACGATCTTTCTATTGGCCAGAAAAACGAAAAAACTGAGTCAATTTTATGATTATAGACTAACAATCAAGGTCAATTTCATATTATCATTGTAAATAATAACTTTTTAAATTAAAAATAAAGAGCAGTTTTATTCAATAATAACTATTTACTTTTGAAAATAATAATAATAATTTTTAAATGTGGGGGTAAATATAATATTTTTTTAGTATGAGGGCAAAGCTAATAATTATTGAGAAAAAATATTTAACTATAAATCTAAGAAAAGAAAATGCAATAGAAGTAATGGGGGAAACTGAATATTGATTTATTTCTAATATATATTCTTATATCTTAATTATATCGTTCTTAAATTAAAGTGTTGAAAATGATAAAAATATTTTTTTTAAGTGTAATTAATTACTTATATATGTTTAAAATGAATAACATTATTATACTTGTAAATTTGAATAATTTTATATATAATATTTATACATAATTTTTTTATTTATTTATTTTATATATTTTAATTTAAAATTCAAATAAATAAAATTATTTTTATTTAATTAAAATAATTATTTTTTATTTGATTATTTAATTTATTTTCTTATTTTTGTATATTTGATTAAAAAAATTTGTATATTAAAATAAAATAATTTTATTTTATTAAATATGAAAAAAATAATTTTATTTAATCAAATATACAAAAATAAGAAAATAAATTAAATTTATAAATTAATTATTTTAATTAAATAAAAAGTAATTTATATTAATTTTGAATTAAAATATAAATAATTAAAAATATTTAAAAATAATATTTATTTTAATTTTTAAATAAAATAATTAATTTTTATTTAATTATTAATTTATTTTACTTTTTGTATATGTAATTTAAATAAAACTTTAGAGATTAAATTATAATTTATCAATTACTTGTTAGTTCATGTGAAACTAGAGACGGAAGATTACGAAGAATTGAGATGAAATTATAAATTTTAATAACGTTAGAATTAAAATTATATTTTAAAAAATATCAGAATCAAAATTATACCTTATCCTTTTAATAATAAATTTAAATATTATAAAAAATATTTTAATACTTGATTATTATTTTTAAGAATTATAAATAAAGATATCACATAAAAATCAATTTTAGATAAATAATTTCATTAATTAATAATGATTTTTTATAAAAATATAATAATATCAACTATAAGCTGATGGAAAAAGTTTCAAAATAAAATTTTTACACTAGCAATATTTTTTATTTTTTAGTTTACCAAATAAATTGATTTACTTATTGAAAGCTATATAAAAAAATAAAAATAAAATAAAAAACAAACAAACTATTTCTTACCTGCAGTGGGAAAGCCAAGATTTAAAATTAAAAGAACAAAAGGAGAAATGCAAGAGCCAAAGGTTAAATAATTTAAGGAGGACAATAAAGAATATATTAAATAAAGAATTTTTAATATATATATAAATATGGGGGTAAAGGGTCAATTTGGCCCTTGTAATTTATTTTTGGATAAAATATTATTTAGTTACTGAAAATTTAATAAAATTAATATTTGAATCTCCGTATTTTTAAAAAGTAACTATTAGGTCTTTCATATTTAATTTCGTCACAATAATTAGTCATTTCTTCAGTTTTTTTCAAATTTTTTGTTTAAAAAAATTAAAAATAAAATAAAAATAAAATAAAATAAATTATTTTCTTAAAATATCTTCATCTTCAACGTTTATATTTTTTTTTTCTTTCATTTTCTTTCATTTTTCTTTGTAAAAAATTCATATTGATATATTTTCTCGTTTTTTTTTATACTGTGATATTTTTTATTTTTCTTTTCATTTTTATTTTTTTTTCTTTTTTCATGCTTAATTAATAAATTAATTAATTATGTCAATTTTGAATTTGTTGAAATTAAAGAAAGTAAAATTTGTATGTGGATGTTGTGATTAGTGAAATTATGTTGATAAATAAAAGTTTGATTGTGAAGAAAAGTGAAAAAAAAATTGAAATAAATTTTAATAAAATGACATGAAAAATAAAATTTTGATGAAAAATTAAGGGTATTTCCGTTTTTTTAATGATATTTAACTGTCAAATAGATAAAATGACCAATTGTTATGACGGAATCAAATATTAGAAACTAAACAACTACTTTTTAAAAATATAGAGATTCAAATATTAATTTTGTTAAATTTTAAAGACTAAATAATATTTTACTCTTTATATTTTAAGATCTTTATGTTTTAAGATCATCAATTGAATCACTTAGATATTTTTTGAAAAATTTCAACCATGTCTTTTTATTTTAACTCTCTTGAATCCATTTTTTATAAAAAAATAAAATAATAATTTATATTAAAATAATAAATTATTTTTATTATTTATTTTAGAATAATTAAAGAAATTAAAAATTCAAGAACCTTAAGAGCACAACTAAAAAATTCAAACCCAACCAAAAAAAAAAAAAGAAAAAAAAAGAAAAAAAAAATCAAAAGTTCAAACTAGCAAAATATATTTTATTATTAAAAAAAAAAAAAAAAAAAAAAAAAAAAAAAAAAAAAAACAAAAAAAAAAAAAAAAAAAAAAAAAATTTAAAACTACCAAAAACCTTTTTTTTATTAAAAAAAAAAAAAAAAAAAAAAAAAAAAAAAAGAATCCAGCAAGATCATCAATAAAAAATTTAGAAAAAAATCTAAAATTTAAAATCATATCCAAATTGACCCTTATATTAAAAAAAATAAAATAAAAGGGACAATTGTCCCTTTTCGTTACATGGCTGGGACACGGGTTAACTTCCAACCAAAAATGGTATCGATTTGATTAGATGGATTTAAGTAGTATGTATTAAATTAAATTAATTTTTTTATTTTTTTTAAATTAAATTAAATCATTATTATAATTAAATTATTGGATTAGTTTAATTTTATCATTTTCGATTTATCGGTTTCAAATTGAAAATATTTTTTTATAAATTTTCATTATTTTATGATAAATTTTTTTAAAAAAATATCGATAAAATATCAGTGAAAAAAAACATTCCAAGTGGAAGTCCCATCAACTAAATCTAACACCTATTAGAATTAATATAATATCCAAGTAGATTGAAAATTTTAACCAAATTTTCCAAGTGCTTTTATTCAAAAGCAAATTAAATTCAATGTGTTTCCTAAGAATTTTTTATTTTCTTCAATAATTAGTAGTTTCTAAGAATACATTTACAAAGTTGATAAATTCATAGTTTACTTCAATTTTTTTTTGTTGGATTCTATATTTGTTTGAAGTATATAATTGGAGCATCAAGACTTTATAATTCAAAGTAACTCATGAATGATTCAACATCTAATTTTGAGTAGAGTTTGTCAAATGGGACATTAACTTTGGTATTTTAAGTCTATATGATAGACCAAATCCTAATTCTTCTTCAAACCAAATACAGTAAACCTCTTTTTTTTTTTTTTTTTTTTTTTTTGTTTTACTTTTGCTCTGATCAATTTTTAGATTTTTGTTCAAACATTTTCCGCCTAATTGGAATATTCTATGCAGGTTGTCAATTCAGTAAAATTTATAGGCAAATTTTTTTTTTTTAGGTAAACTCATTCAATTAATCTTATTAGTCAATGATCATTCTATTGGCCAGAAAAACAAAAAACTTAGTCAATTTTATGATTATAGAATAATAATCAAGGTGTCACCATCCGTTTTCAGAACGCGACAGTCCTAAGATGCGAAAAATGTCAGAAACAACCGACACTCATAAAATCTATTATCACATGCAATCATCAATTTATTAATCAATTATTTAATTATTATTCATTTTGTCAATCTGTAATCTGTTTGTAAATTATATTACAAATGGTTGTAACATTCATCATATCATATCATATCATTAATTGTACTTCAATATAATCCATACATACATGTTCATAAACTAACTATACTATACATAATCCATGGAGCAGCTAGGATATGAATATACAAAAATAATAAAGAGTTTATATAATTACACTGATATAAATAGAGAGTTAAAATGCTGGGATATTTGCCTCCTACTTTGCACCTGGAGATGAGAAACAGTGAGAGGGTGAGTATATAAGATACTTAGAAAATCTAATATGCATTGACCAATAAATAGGTAATGAAATATCAATAAACAATAGACAGATGAAATAAATAAATTAATCTGCTCAAAAAATCTCTGGATATAGAATCAAGTACAGAAATGACTAAAGAGTCAGTACTCATATCAAAGGAAGGTATATCACATAGACAAGACAGATATAGGGCCATGAAACGCATAGAATATGTGTCAAATACATATCAATAAACAATATCATATCGATAAACATAAGACGGATCAGGTCCTATGACTAGGACTGATAACCATTCCCAACTAGGGCATAAATATACAATGTGCACAATGCACAAAGTATGTACCCACCACTCTGTCAGGGCGGCAACTCTGTCAAATCATATCGGAAACAATGAAAACAAGAAATAAGTCAATAGATACCATTGCACAATAATGGTATCACCAAGTATCAATAATTCATTATCAATCAATTCAATAAGCAATAGAACCAAAAAAAATAACAATAATAAGTGATTATACAATGATCAAGAGTTTGGCAACCAACAATGGGATGAAACATAAGTTGCTCGTATATGAACAAAAAGTTAACGCAATTGGCATGCCATTGTCATTGGCGACGATGGCATTCAAATGGTTGACCTATGAATTTTTGAGCTAGGCAATTTGACAAACACTTGGTTGGCAACTTTGGGTGGATAATTTGACAAGGTTTAGGTGTAACTCTAATATTGCCCCAATTATCAATAACAACACACATTATAGGCAATTCTATAGGCATTATAAACACAACATTAAATGCATCAAATTGGCTTAGGAAAACAAGCCAAAATGAAGCAAAAATCAAAGGTAAAAATGGCATTTAGGATTCGACCAAAATGGCCCTTTTGGAGATGAATTTCAAACTTCAATTTAACACTTTAGACATGATAAAGTATGCATAAATACTCATCTAATACTTCAAATAAGCCACCAAAATTGATTTGCCTCCAATTCTTCAAAGTAGGCAAAAATGACAAATTTACTCAATTCGATTTTCTACATCAAACCAATCATAAATAACTCATTAATTAACTTCCAATTAACATATTTTAAACTCAATTTACATAAACTAATCCAAAATCACATAGCCATTTCATACAACTTAGGTTTAGGATTTGAAAATTGATTAAAAATGCTATATGCATCAATTGATGCAATTAAATATATTACCCAATCTAATTAACATCTAATTAACCTAAATCAACCATAAAATCAAACAAATCAACAGTTTACCTCAATTTGAAGATTTGGCCAAAAATCCAAAGTGATTGGTTCTTGAAATTCTTTAATTTCCAAGGTAGCAAATGGATGGAGAATGGAAGATTCAAGGTTTGAATTAAGTTTCCATTGATTTTCCTTAACAAAATTGAAGGAAAATGGGTGGAAAAAGAAATGGGAAATTTCGGACAAGAAGATGAAGAAAATGAAGAAAAAATTTCTAAGTGTGGCTTATATACTAAGTCACATTTAAAAATTTTCATTTTGGTCCTTAAACTTTCCTTAAATTATACTTTTGTCACATTTCCTTCTGTAATTTATTCTGACAGCTCTGTTGGAATTTGGACAAAGTGGGGATTCAAACATCTTATTTTTATTTATACTTTATTATAAAAATAGTTTCAGAATCGTTCTAAAATTCAGACAGTCCAAATTCCACTATACTCCTAAAGTTTCATTTATTTACGGTTTTGTAATCACTTACTTTTTTAGTATTTCTAAATATTTTTCACTTCTTTCTTTTTACTGTAATTACATATGTATATATATGATTCTTTACCCCTATTCAGAATCAGAAATTCATCTGTCGACCGAACTGCTATTTTCTCGGCAGAGATATTGACACCGACTTTTTTCGAAAAATTATTTTGTTTTTATTCTAACTAAGTCTCTAAAATTATTTTTAGTCATTTTGATGATTTAAACTACATACTGAGAACTTTAATTATATGATTATGGTATGCTTTTCTAGGGTATTACATTCTACCCTCATTCAAATAAATTCGTCATCGATTTTAAAATAATACATACCTCAATGTTGGAATAGGAATGGATACTTGTCCTTCATGTCCTGCTCGCTTTTCCATGTGCACTCCTCTATCGACTGATTCTTCTATAGCACTTTAACCATTGGGATTTCTTTGTTCCTCAGTTGCCTGACTTGTCGATCCACAATTTCTACTGGTAGCTCCTCATAAGACAAGTCTTGGTTAACCCCAATATCATGTACCTCTAATACATGCGATGGATCAAATATATATTTCCTCAGCATAGAAATATGGAACGCGGGATGAACATGACTCAAATTTGGTGGAAGAGCCAATTTGTAAACCACATTGCCAATATTATCAAGTATCTCAAATGAGCCTACAAATATTGGTGACAACTTTCCTTTCTTCCCAAATCTTATAACACCTCTCATTGGTGAGATTTTAAGAAAGACATAGTCACCAATTGCAAAATGAACATCCTTCCGCTTTGGATCGGCATAACTCTTATGTCTGCTGAAAGTGTTCTTCATTCGTTCCTTAATGATAGGCACCTTTTCTATCGTCTCCTTAATCAACTCTAGTCTCTTTAAATATTTCTCACTCAGTTCCACCCAATATATTGGAGATCTGTATTTTCTCCCATATAGTGCTTTATAAGGAGCCATTCTGATAGAAGAATGGTAACTGTTGTTGTAGGAGAATTTAATCAGTGGCAAATACTGATCCCAGTTACCTTTAAAATTCAGAACACATAATCTCAATATATCATCCAAAGTCTGGATAGTTCTCTCTGACTATCCATCGATCTGTGGATGGAAAGTGGTATTGAACATTAACTGGGTACCCATAGCCTCCTAAAACTTCTGCTAAAACCCAGAAGTAAACTGTGTACCTCTATCTGATATGATCATTAGTGGCACTCCATGAAGCTGCTCAATCTTGTCCACATACAACTGTGCATACTGAGTTGCAGAATAACTAGTCTTCACTTTTAGGAAATGAGCAGACTTTGTCAATCAATCTACAATAACCCATATGGAGTCATAACCCCGTGTAGGTCTCGGTAAACCAACTACAAAATCCATAGTAATTTGCTCCCATTTCCACTATGGCAACTCAATCTCCTGAAGCAAGCCGGACGACTTTTGATACTCAAACTTAACCTACTGACAGGCTAAGCATGTAGAGACAATTCAAGCTACATCCCTCTTCATACCAGGACACGAATACACCTCCCTTAGATCATGATACATCTTAGTAATTCCTGGATGTACACTATGTGATGAATAGTGAGGCTCTCTCATAATCTGGTCCCATAGCCCATCAATGTTGGGTACACATATCTGTTTCCCACACTTCTGTACATCATCCCTTACTGTAAAATCTGACATCTTGCCATTCTGAACATTACCCTTTAGCTTCAACAGGTATGGATCCCTATTCTATGCCACCTTAATATTATCAATCAATAGTGGCTTAACTTGAAATTGGGTTATCAGAGCCTGGTTTCGATCCTGGGATCCCAAATCCAACTCTTCACCCATATCAGCTAACTCCTTCATCTCACGGATCAAAGGTCTCCTAAAAACTAAGATGTGAGCTAGACTACTCATAGATTTTCAGCTCAGTGCATCAACTACTACATTAGCCTTGCCTGGATGGTAAAGGATCTCACAATCATAATCTTTTAGCAATTCTACCCATCTGCACTGCTGGAGGTTCAGATCCTTCTATTGAAGTATATATTGTAAACTCTTATGATTAGCATATATCTCGCATTTAGACCCATACAAATAATGCTTCCAGATCTTTAGTGAAAACACTACTGTTGCCATCTCTAAGTCATGTGTCGGATAGTTCACCTCATGCTTCTTTAACTGTTGAGAAGCATAAGCAATCACTCTCCAAAACTGCATCAAAACACACTCCAATCCAATTCTGGATGTAGCAGATGGCTGCTGATCACTCTATAAAGGACATCTGCTGATAAAATGACCATGTTGCCCACATTTTAGGTAGGCACCTGACTGTTGTCGACACTCCCCTCTGTGCCTTCTACCATAAAAACCACAAGTAGGCACATTGGGCTTCTGCGAAGTAGGCACATTGGGCATTTGCGTAGCAGGTCTAGAAGAACCCTGAGAATAAGATGGTGTAGACTGCACTAGAGGTCCCCTACTTTGTGTCCTCCTCCTCTGACTGCCAGAGGGAGGTCTCTGATCTAACCTGGATACTGGCTCAATCTGTCTAGGTTGAAAGCTGCTCTCCCTCCTTCTACTTTGTGATCCGGGTCATCCCTTCCTCTTCTAATCCATCTTTGCTCTCTATGACTTGTATTTTTCTTCCATCTGACTAGCCTTGTCAATAATGCTAGTCAGGGATGTGAACTCTATAGCCTGTAGGGCATTATGCAATGAGACATACAGACCCCGCATAAACCTGGTAATCAAATCTGCCTCAGTAAGAGCAATATGGGTAGCATACCTACTCAGTCTGATAAACTCCTCTGCATACTCCTCCACTGACCTATCACCCTACTCAAGGTGCTTAAACTGTATCAAATTCCTAATCTCTACCCCTTATGTCAGAAACTCATCAATCAGTCAGTCTGAACTCAGCCCAAGTAGGAGGATGATCACTATACAATCTGGGCTCCATCCGACGAGAAAACCATATCCAGGCTTTCCCCTTTAGTAACAAACCCACTAGTTTCACTGCCCTGATATCAGAACAAGGTAGTCTTCTAACTACCTTTTCAACCTACTCAAGAAAATTATTCGGCTCATCGCCTCTATCACCTTTGAACTCTAGCAGGTTTAGCTTCAGAAAGCTAAACATAGAAACTCCATCATCTTCAATAACTCGGCGGGCTCCCTGTACAACATGCTCTCCAAGAACCACAGCTGGTTGTACAGGAGCTGGAGCAACAGGTACAACATGGGGTGGCATTGCTGCTGGTGCGGAAGTGGCGGTATATTCTGTCGTTCCCGCCTCAAATCTGTTAGTTTCTGATGCAAGTCCATCATTCCCCTCATCATCCCCATCCTCTAGGAGTCATCACTCTTCTTTGTCTCCTCTGTAGTCCGTCGAGATCTGAACGGTCCCTCTAAAATAGAAAATTCCCTAACCATAGACTCATTAGAGGCTACCTCTACCTCTCTGGTATATTTCTGTCATCAGACATCTCTGTAAACTGTCAGAAAACAAAACACGCACTCAGCATATTACAGCAACGCAGAATACTCATATATACTTGACGAATACAACAAAAGACGATACATGAATTCCTATGCTCCATGGTTCACTTAACTCTACCCATATTGTATTTAGTTACTATTCCTCTGTAACCTATTTACTTTTTATCTGTAACCTATGATCTGATATTTGTAATCTATACTCCGATATCACCTTTGTCACAACCAGTTTTTGGGACGCGACGGTCCTAAGATGCGGGAGATGCTAGAGGCGACTGGCATCCGTAGAACCCATTATCACGTGTAATCATCTATTACCATCAATTTATTAATCAATTACTTAATTACTATTTATTCTGTCAATCTTTAATCTGTCTGTAAATTATACTGCAAATTGCTGTAATATTCATCATATCATATCATATCATTAATTATACTCTAATATAATTCATACATACATGTTCATAAACTAACTATACCATACATAACCCATGGAGCAGCTAAAATATGAACATACAAAAATAATATAGTGTTTATATAATTACACTGATATAAATACTGCAGAATCCACAGAGAGTCAAAATGCTGGGATATCTGCCTCATACACTGCACCTGGAGATGGAAAACAGTGAGAAAGTGAGTATATAAGATACTCAGTGAATTTAATATGCATCGATCGATAAATAGGTAATGGAATATCAATAAACAATAGGCAAATAAAATAAATAAATCAATTTGCTTAAAAAATCTCTGGATACAAAATCAAGTATAGAAATGACTAAAAAGTCAATACTCATATCAAAAAAAGGTATATCACATGGACAAGACAGATATAGGGCCATGAAACGCATAGAATATGTGTTAAACAAATATCAATCTCATATCAATAAACATAAGATAGATCAGGTCTTATGACTAGGACTGATAACCCTTCCGAGCTAGGGCATAAATATACAATGTGCATAATGCCGACAATATGTACCCACTACTCTGTCAGGGCGGCAGCTTTGTCAAATCATATTGGAAACAATGAAAACAAGAAACAAGTCAATAGATATCATTGCACAATAATGATATCACCAAATATCAATAATTTATCATCAATCAATTCAATAAACAATATAACCAAAGGAATAACAATAACAAGTGATTATATAATGATCAAAGGTTTGACAATCAATAATGGGATGAAATATAAGTTGGTCATATATGAACAAAAAGGTGACGCAATTGGCATGCCATTCTCGCTAGCAATGATGACATTCAAATGGTTGGCCTATGAATTTTTGAGCTAGGCAATTTGACAAACACTTAGTAGGCAACTTTAGGTGGACAATTTGACAAGGTTTAGGTGTAACTCCAACATTTCTCCAATTATCAATAACAACACACATTATAGGCAATTCCATAGGCATTATAAACACAATAATAAACAACATTAAATGGATCAAAATGGCTTAGGAAAACAAGCCAAAATGAAGCAAAAACTAAAGGCAAAAATGGCATTTAGGGTTCGGCCAAAATGACCCTTTTGGAGATGAATTCCAAACTTCAATTTAACACTTTAGACGTGATAAAGGATGCATAAAAGAATCACCTAACACTTCAAACAAGCTACCAAAATTGATTTGCCTCCAATTTTTCAAAGTAGACAAAAATTTTAAATTTTCTCAATTCGATTTTCTACATCAAACTAACCATAAATAACTCATCAATTAACTTCCAATTAATATATTCTAAACTCAATTTACATAAACTAATCCAAAATCACATAGCCATTTCATATAATTTAGGTTTAAGGTTTGAAAATTAGGGAAAAATGCTATATATATCAATTGATACAATTAAACACATTATCCAATCTAATTAATATCTAATAAACTTAAATCAGCCATAAAATCAAACAAAATAATAATTTACCTCAATTTGAAGATTTGGCCAAAAATCCAAAGTGGTTGGTTCTTAAAATTTTTTTATTTTGAGGGTAGCAAATGGATGGAGAATGGAAGATTCAAGGTTTGAATCAAGTTTCCGTTGATTTTTCTTAACAAAATTAAAGGAAAATTGGTAGGAAAAGAAATAGAAAATTTCGGACAAGAAGAAGAAGAAAATGAAGAAAAAATTTCTAAGTGTAGCTTATATACTAAGTCATATTTAGTAAATTTCATTTTGGTCCTTAAACTTTCCTTAAATTATACTTTTATCACATTTCCTTTTGTAATTTATTTTGACATTTTTGTTGGAATTTGAATTTCAAAGTGAAAATTCAAACATCTTATTTTTATTTATACTTTATTATAAAAATAGTTTTAGAGCCGTTCTGAAACTCAACAGTTTAAATTCTACTATACCCCTAAAGTTTCATCTATTTACAGTTTTGCCATCGCTTATTTTTTTAGTGTTCCTAAACATTTTTCACCTCTTTTTTTACTGTAATTACACATGCATTTATATGATTCTTTATCCCTTACTCAGAATCAGAAATTCATCTGTCAATTAGACTGCTATTTTCTCGGCTGCGATATCGACACCGACATTTTTCGGAAAAATATTTCGTTTTCGTTCTAACGGAGTCTCTAAAATTATTTTTAATCATTTCGATGATTTCAAATCACATACTAAGAACTTTAATCATATAATTATTGTAGAGTTTTCTAAGATATTACACTTATCATTGTAAATCATAACTTTTAAAATTAAAAATAAAGAGCAGTTTTATTCAATAATAACTATTTACTTTTGAAAATAATAATAATAATTTTTAAATATGGGGGTAAATATAATATTTTTTTTAGTATGAGGGCAAAGCTAATAATTATTGAGAAAAAAATATTTAACTATAAATCTAAGAAAAGAAAATGCAATAGAAGTAATGGGGGAAACTGAATATTGATTTATTTCTAATATATTATCTTATATATTAATTTAATGTGCTGAAAATGATTAAATTATTTTTTTTAAAAGTATAATTAATTACTTATATATGTTTAACATTGTTATACTTGTAAATATGAATTTTTATAGTAATTCTTATAAATATTATTTATAATATTTTAATAGTTATTGATAAATTTTAATGGATTATAATTATAGATATCATATAAAAAGTAGTTTTAAAAAATAAAGTGATTTGGATTTCATCTTAAAAAAAAAAAAAAAAAGTTGGGCCTTTTCATTTTTTAAGGGTCCATACAGGTTTTGCTAAACAAAATGGGCCATCGTAGTATTGTGTTTTTGTTTGTAAAATGGGTTTTTTTAAAAAAATATATTATCACATATTAAATAATAATAAAATATATAAAACACTTACAAGTTAATGCATATTCATAAAACATAAGTCAATTAGATTTTAATCCATAAATACATTGATTTATAAATAGATAAATATTAAAATTCAATTGTACAAAATTAATTAACTTATATTAAATTTAATAATCACACGATCTTTTATATATTTTATCTTTGTTTAATATGTGATATATTTTCTAACACAATTCTCAAATATAATTGAATTAAATTATGGTTCAATGTCAATCATTCGATTGATATTTGACCATAAATGGTTCAACTTATATTTTTTTTAAAATTTTTATTTGAATTAACATTATCATTAGTTTAATAATTATGTATTTAAACATAAATATTATAATTATAAAATCGTATATATATATATATATATATATTCATATATATATATATATATATATATATATATATATATATATATATATAGATATATATATGAACTTATGAGTGAATAACTGTTATATTAAATTTAATATATTATAAATTATTTATATATTTTATAATTATTCATGTCCCAACAAATTAAGCTCATTCGACCCAATCGAATGGGATCCATTTCAATCAATTTGAAACGTGATATGCTTGCTACAATTAATTAATAAAAATATAAATATTTTTCACAATTTCAAAGTGTTTTTTCTTCAAGGAAAAAAAAAAGTCAATATTGTAACACTTGGAGTTCTTACCGGAAATTATTTTGTCATTATATATTCAATTTAATCAAATTTCTATAATTATTTTTTTCTCTTTCTTAAAGGTATTTTTACTTGTTACTCAGCAGAAAATTTATAAATAAAAATAGATAAATGTCATTATGATTATTCTTAGATACTCTAATATATCAACTAATCACTAGAAAAATAATTTAGTTATTAACATTTTGTTATTGCATCAAATGTGATATATAAATAAAATATAGTTTCGAAAGAGGACATTTCTATTTGGTATTTAATAATAACACTATGTATATTATAATATAAATATAATAGATAATAAATATTTGTAGTGGATTTATATGAATAAAAATATATTAATTGATATTCGTTAATGTATTATTATATATGCTAGCTCGAAACAATATGTTAAATATTTTAAATTAAACACTTTGAATATATTGATTCTCATATTATTTAATATAAATCTTAATAATTTCAGTGATGAAAATATTTTATTTAGTAAAAACACAATGACATCATTTTTAACTCCATATGTCATTATCATATTAGACATATATATATATATATATAAACTTACTCTTTAAAATTCATAAATACATATGAATTTTACATAATTTGAATTATTTGCAATATATATGAAGTAGTCTAATTCAAATCCAACCCAATATTATAACACCCAAAATGACTCAAGTCAATCCTATTGCTACTTCTCACAAATTAATAGAAGTACCTTGAGTATTATGTTTGCTTTTTTATTAGAGGAACAAAGTGTTTGTGTTCAAAAAAAAAAACAATTGACATGAAATTATACATATATATTGCCAAAAAATATTATATATAATACAAATTAATATAATTATAAATATCAATAATTACAACAATCTATTTTTGAGCAGATACAAACTCAAACGAACCCATTTTGGATAATAAATTTGACATGAAATTATATTTTCAATCCATTGAGTTATTTAACTTTGATTATTATATGGAGAGATCAAAGATTTGATCGATGATCATTGTTATCAGAATAAATTCTTTATATAAATCATTAGACTCTCAGTACTAATTAATGAGAGAGAAAAAAAAAAATTCAAAGCAATGTAGCCTCCATAAGGGGTTACAATTTTATTTTTATTGGAATTGCTTTGGCCCTGCAAAATAAACTTATTAACTACAAAATGAACTACAAACTTTGTTTATTCTTTTCACCTTAGTTTCGTTTGGTATATAACTGAGTAAGAACAGATTTTGACAGATAATGTAAGTTGTTGTCTTATATCACAAGACAAAAGGAATGCGTTTCTGATAGACAAAATGATGGATTTTAAGATCACTTTTCTTTTAACTTTTCCCAGATTTTCTTATCCTTTATGAAGACTGTTTAAGAATGTGATACAGAATATACAATAAGAAGATAAAATATCAGCTTTAACGACTGTGTTTTTGGATGATTAGACCTTCTTTTTTATGGTATATGATCCTCAATTCAATTAGCTTTTGGAGAATGTGGGACCCTATTACTCACCCAACTAATCCATTGCTTGTTTAGAATTTATAATCTTCCATTAAAGTGATACCATATTGAGCAGGAAAATATGCTAATTAATTTTAATACTATGAGGTTAGACCATTTTCTTTATTCTTCTTCTTTTTCTTCTTCAATATACAGGAATTTGTTTCTCTTAAATAAAATTTCGAATTTAAATCTTGTGGATATATAAAACAGATATTATGAGAGTTTTACTTATTTGTGAGTCTCTTTCAACTCAAGCATAGATTATAAAGAATCAGTGAATTTAGATACTATATAGTCATATCAAATAAACATACCCAAAAATATATATAAAATTTACTTATTCTTTTGTTTTTATTTTTTATGTTTTTATTTATCTCTTTTTTCTTATGAAGAGACAAAATTGGTTGTAATAATATGCATTATATAATAACTTATTACGTGAAAGTAGTTTTTACATTTTACTTTAATTTAAGGATGGTAAATTTAATTATTAATTTTTTTTTTTGATTAATTACTGTTTCCCTTTTTAGAATGATCTAATGCATTAAGTCTTCTCTATCTTTTAAAAATATACTAATTCTCTCCCTGACGAATATCACAATATACTATCATATCCTTTTATCTAATTTTACCGTTAGCCAATCTTACAAGAACAGTAAAAAAATAAAAATATTCTTACTCTTTAATTTTAATTAATTACATTCTATTTTTTACTTTTAAAATTTTTTTTAGGGTTAAAAAATATATTTTCATACTTTTGACAAATTTGAAAATAAAAATATTTCTTAAAAATATTTGAAAAATATTTTTTTATTTTATTTTTTTACTTTTTATTTTTAAATTTGTCAAAAATATGAAAATAAATTTTTTATTTCTATTAAAAAATTTAAGAATAAATAATTTAATTTCTTCTTTAATTATTTTTTAAAATAAAAAATAACAAATAAAAATTTTTTTTATTTTTTTATTTTAAAATTTGTCAAAAATATGAAAATAAATTTTTATAACTTAAAACAAAATTAAAAAAAAAGAATGTAATTAATTAAAAATAAAGAGCAAGGACATTTTTGTCTTTTTACTATCATTATACAATTGACTAAGGGTTGACTAATGATAAATTAGACAGATGAGTCTAATAGTATATTATGACATTTGTCAGGGAGAAATTAATATATTTTTGAAAAGTCAGATGAATTTAGTGTATCGGGTCATTTTACATAGGGAAGTAGTAATTAATTATTTTTTTAAGTTTAGTGATTTTAGAATCATTTGAGTTTAAGTTTAAATTAAAATTAAATTGATTAACAATTTAAACTTGATTATTAGTATGATTAAAATTGCCTATTCTAATATCTCAACTTCCGAATTTACTTAAAACTCAAATCTATAATTCGAACTTAACTTTCAAATTTATTTAAAACTTAATCGATAATTCATATTTAAAATTTGTTAAAAATATGAAAATATTTTTTTTTAACTTAAAAAAAAAAAAGAATGTAATTAATTAAAAATAAAGAGTAAGAATATTTCTGTCTTTTTACTACCAGTGTAGAATTGACTAAGGGTTGACTAATAACAAAATTAGATAGAACAGTCTAATAGTATATTATAACATTTGTTAGGAAAAAATTAATATATTTTTGAAAAGTCAGATGAATTTAGTGTATTGGGTCATTCAATATAGGGAAGTAGTAATTAATTATTTTTTTTAGTTTAATGATTTTAGAGTGATTTGAGTTTAAGTTTAAATTAAAATTAAATTGATTAAAAAATTAAACTTGATTATTAGTATGATTAAAATTGCCTATTCTAATATCTCAACTTCCGAATTTACTACTCAAATCTATAATTCGAACTTAACTTTCAAATTTATGTAAAACTTAATCGATAATTCAAACTTTTTAAGAGTCAATTTCTTTGACTTGATCATTTTAAATTATACTTTTTTTAACAAAAGATAGTAGCATGAGTAATATAATGTGAATTAAAATATGTAAATTGATTTGAATTTGACATGAAATTTCTTTTAAGGATAACTCAAGTTATGGAATTTAAAGAGGACTTCGTTTGTTGAGAGTCTGAGGATGAGGCTGATCAATTCAAATTTATTTGACTGACCCATTTGCCACCTCTGTAATCTCGTTGATGACTCATTTTATTTTTTAAACTTTTGCCAAATTGATAAAAAAAAATAAAATTCTATTATAATAATAAATTTGAGACACCAACAAAAAAAAATAAAATTGTATAAACATAGATTAAATCATATTTACAAATATTTGATTTTTTTTTAAACATAGATAATCTTTCCTGATTAGATCCTCATATATTGGGTCATATTTATATAATATCCATTATTAAATATACAATTAATGGTTATTTTTTCAAAAATAAATTAAAAATATTTAAGGAGTAGATAATTATAATTTGAAAAAACATTTCCATCTTTAATTTTAAAATTTAATCATAAATATTATGGAAATATAATAGTTTACTTGGATAAGAATTATTAAATATGAGAACATTTAGTAATAGAATTTATTTATTTATTAATAAAAAAATAGACGAAATGGCTATTTTTTTTACGAAATCAAATACAATAATTGAAAAGTTAATTTTTTAAAATAAAGAGATGATTTTGTTAATTTCGTCAAATAAATATATTGCAGTTGGTTGCAAATCTATATCACGTGGGGTGATAATCTACTTATATTATTATTATGTAGGTTTCATATGAATGAATAAAAATAAATAGATTGTCTCTAACTTTTTTTATTAGACTGTTTTTTTTTCCGTGCTTTTTGATGACATGAAAAAGCAGAAGCCATCTCTCTTTCCTCAACCTCCCATTCGATGCTTTTTAATTTATTCTGTCAAAAATTTAAGAAATAAAGAGTTACTAAAGTTTTAAGCTCTCTAAAAAACCTTATTTTTCTTGTTAATTAATTAATCATAGCCCCGCTAAACTGATACCAATATATATATATATATATATATGTTTCGAGTTTCTTGGTCCCATTTTAGCTCATAAACCTATAAATATATAGAGAGAAGTTTTCCGAACTGCTCCCGGAGAAGAGACTCCGATAGCTAAATCGGAGAATAACCCCTAAATTAGAGGAAGAGAAGAAAAAAAAAATCTTACAAGTGATCTTAATGTATAATAGGTTCTTCGTAGTCTTTCAGGATGGTTCTCTTAAGTCTGTATTAATTATAAAAAACACATTTTCTTTTACTTTTTATTTATTTATTTATAGAAAAAATAGAGTATGCATGCAATCTCAGACTAATTAAAGTTGTTTATTTAATAATTCTTAATTCATTGTAGATTATGAAGTAATAAAAAATATTAATATCTTTCTACTTAATAAAAAATAAAATAAAAATCATACTAATTAAAATATCATTTTATTAATTTAAAAATATGAAATAAGAATATAATATTTTTAAAATAAGTAAAAATATTTTTTTATTTTAAACTTTAGAATAATAAAGGGAAACTTAAATATATTCAAATGATATATACACTTCTCCTATACTATATTAAGAGGATGTTTGGATACTCAATTATAAAATCTAATTATCAACAATTGAGAAATTAATGAGCATTTGAATAAATTTTAATTGTCGATTCGTCTTTTTCAAATCGACAAAATCTAATAGTAGATTGAAGTTGTAATTGCCGATTAGAACTTTTGGTAATTGAAAAAAGTATTTTTATTTTAAATCGGTAATTGTCAATCGTCCATCCAAATATTTTTTTAGGTTTATATATTAATTTTTTTATAAATTAATAAATTTTATTATATAATAATTTTTTATGATTTTGATTTGAATTAATAAGTTAAATTAATATTTAATTAGTTAATAAAATTTAAGTTGTATCGATATTAATTTATAATGATTTTACTGTATATATTATTCTATGCTTTGAAGGTACGCTTGCATGACCATGTGAATAATCAAAGTCATTATTATCAATTGGTTGAGACTTGAGAATAAAACGGCCCACAGCAGCGAACATTTTTATATTTTTACGTGTGTCATTTGCACTTGTAGATTTAGGGTTGGCAATGAATTGTCTAGCCAATGTTGGCAAAGGGGAGATGTTGTGCCAAAAGTCTATACTGTATTATTTTTTAGAATTTAAAAAAATTTTATAAAAAATTTTAAAAATTATAATATTTATTATAATAAATTTAATGATATATTTTTTATATAAAACAATAATAAAATAGATTTAAAAAATATAATATAAATATTTTAAATTTAAATCGTTAAAATATAATGATATAGATTTTATATATTTATATTATATTTTTTGAATCTATTTAATTTTTATTTCATATAAAAAATATATAATTAGATTTGTTATAATAAATGTAATATCTGCAATTTTTGAAGTGTAGTTATCAATTTTATTTTGTTTGGAAAATTTTAAAATTTTAATGAGAAGTTTGGAAATTTCAGAAATTTTTGCTTTGACAGCAGCAGGATTCAGTGTTGGCCATTACTTGCTCTTAAAGACATAT
>CANXYC010042059.1:0-21911 GCA_948193065.1 Aleurites moluccanus
TAATTCACAATAATTTACACATGGAACACACACTTTAAATCATATAACACAATATTTATCAATCACATATAATTACATCAAGTAAATCATATAACATGTAAGGCAATCAATAGTACGTGAACACATGAAATAATTCATAAAGCATATAAGGAAACCAACTCATGAAAATACCCCTAACTCCCCCTAGGTTTAAGGCACTCGGATTTAGGTTTCCAACAAGGGTTCAAGGTTTTAGGGTTAGGGTTTCACTAAGGATATTACAATTTCTCAGATAGTTTTGCACTAGTTGCAAGGTTAGACACCATTATATTGCTTATAGCTCTTGCTGCTCGAAAGAATTGGAAGTTGTATCAACTTGATATCAAGTCTGCCTTTCTAAATGGACAGCTTGAAGAGCAAATCTATGTTAAATAACTAGAGGGCTTTGAAGTTAATGGCATGAAGGATAAAGTGAATTTGTTGAAAAATGCTTTGTATAGCCTAAAACAAGCTCCAAGAGCATAGTATAGCAAAATTGATAAACACTTAATCAATATGGGTTTCAACAGAAGCAAAAGTGAGCCCACTTTGTATGTGCAAGATGCTGATGGTGAATTATTGATTATATCAATTTATGTTGATGATCTCCTTGTGACTGGAAGCAATTGTGCTCTTGTAAATTAGTTTAAAACTAATATGTTAAAAGCATTTGAAATGACAGACCTTGGAGAGCTTTCTTATTTTCTTAGCATTGAGATTTCACAAACTCAGTAAGGAATATTCATATGTCAAAAGAAGTATGCTAGAAAGATTCTACAAAAGTTTGGAATGGAGAATTGTAAGGTTGTTGATACTCCTTTAGCTTAGAATGAAAAATTGAGTAAAGAAGATGAGATAAAGAAGATCCAAGAAAGAATGTATAAGAGTCTCATTTGATGTCTCTTGTATTTATCAGCTACAAGACCTGACATCATGTTTGTCGTTATTCTTCTCTATAGATTCATGCACTCTCCAAGTGAATTGCATTTTAAAACTTCTACAAGAGTGTTGAGATATATTAAAGGGTTTGTTGAACTTAGAATTGTCACGACCCGTTTCTGGATCGCGATGGTTCTAGGATGTAGGAGATGCCAATGGCAACTGACACCCGTAGAACCCAGTATCACATGCATAATCTATAACTATTAATTAATTATTCATTTTACTTAGTTACTATTCATTCTGTTATTCTATAATTCTTTCTATAATCTAGTGCAGTTGGCTATAATAACTATCATTACATATCATATGATCATCATATACTATAAAAGATCATCACATACATATACATATTCATATCCTAACTAACCCATGGAGCATCTAGAATATGAATACCCAAATTATAGAATTCAGAATAATTACATAGATGACAAAAGACGGCAAAAATCCACAAAGAGTCTAAACTTAAGATTTTGCTACCTACTCAGCACCTGAAATGGGTAAACAGAGAAATGGGTGAGTATATAAGATACTCAGTGAATCTATATGCATCACTAATGAATATAATTGGGTAACAAATGGAACAATGATATCAATAGGTCAATGTAAACAGTTTATAGAGTCAATAACAGATGGTAACAGAATAGTCAATAAGCATATCATAGGTTTGGTATAATATGGAAAGATAGATAAAGGGCCAGTACAGTAATATCAGTATCAGTAAGCATAAGACTAATCAAGTCTTATGGCCAGAACCATAACCCTTCCCAGCTAGGGCATCAGTAAAATCAATGTGCATATTGTCGACAGTATGTACCCACTACTCTGTCGGAGCGGCAGCTCTGTCAAGCCATATAGGGTCAATATAAGAGTGAAACATATCAATAGACACTATTATGCAATAATAGTATCATCAATGACAATAAGCTCAATATCATTCAAATCAAGTAGCAATTGAATCAATGGCATAGCAATACATAGTATACAATCAATGATAATTGGTTTGGTAAACAACAAAGGTATGGAACAAAAGTTGGTTATACAAAGGAAATCAGTAGGCCAATTGGCATGCCAATGTCGTTGGTGATGATGGCATTCAAATGGTAGGCCTATGGAAGAAAAATACAGTAGGCCAATAGCAAAACAACTAGGAATTTTATCAAACACTTGGTGGGCAACATTGAATGGGCAAATTGGCTAGGTTTTGGTGCAAGGTTATCAAAGCCCATTCAATCAACAATCAAGCCACATTGTCAACAACACAATAAGCAACAATTATACAATTGGAAACAACATTTAATGAATCAAAATGGCTATGAAATACAAAGGAAAAAATAAAGCAAAATAAAGGCGATAAATAGTAAACATGGTTCGACCAAAACAAGGAATTCATGGATAGTTTCCAATGTTCAATCTAAAGTATTAGACATATTATTTGATGCATATAAGACTCACCTAAAGCTTCCAATTGCTTTGTAAAATTGATTTCCACCAATTTCCTTCAAAGGAGGCAATATAGGCAACTTGTGTAATCTTTGTGTTCTACACTAAAATAACTACAAAATCATTATCCATTAGCCTCCAATTAACATATTCTAAGATCAAATATCATAAATTAATACTAATTCAAATAGCTAAAGTAAACAACTTCCATTACGGTTTGAAATTTAGGGATTTCTATCCAAATGTATCAATTGATACAATCTAACTTAAAACCCATCTAATTCAATGTCTATAACACTTAATTAACTTAAATAATCAAAGAAATCACCAAGTTACCTCTTAGGGATGATGGGACCAAAATCTCCCTTCAAGAAATCCTTGATTTCCTTTGTGATTTCAATGAAGAAATGGTTGGAGAATGGAAGATCCAAGCTTAAATTCAAGTTTTCTTTAGTTTTTCTTAAGAAATCAAGCTTGGAAATGGAGGTGGAGATGAGTTCAGCCAAAGTAAGGAGAAAGAAGAAGGAAAAGAAAGTTGATGGAAAAATGGCTAAGTGTTGCTTATATATTAAGTAAAGGTTGACAAATTCCATTTTGGTCCTTAAACTTATAAATATTCATACTTTGACCCCAACTTCTTCTGTAATTTATTTGACAATTCTGTTGGGATTTAGATTTCAAAGTGGGTATTCAAAAGGCTTATTTTAATTTATACTTATTTATAAAAATAGTTTCAGAGTCATTATAAAACCCAGACAGACCAATTTCTACTATTCTCCTCGAAGTTTCATTTATTTACGGTTTTGCTATTGATTACTTTTTCAGTGTTCCTAAATGTTTTTCACCTCTTTTTTTTTTTACCAAAATTACACATGCATTTATGTGATCTTTTACCCCCTGATCAGAATAAAAAATTTATCTGTTGACCGGATAGCTAATTTCTCAGCAGTGTCCCCGGCACCATCGATTTTCGAAAAAGTATTACATTCGCTTTTTAACTGTATCTCAAAAATTATTTCCCATCATTTCAATACTTTTAAACCACATACTGAGAATTAGATCATGCATATAAGTTATGACTTCCTAGGGTATTATAGGAATTTGATATAAAAGTGTCCCATAAATGAAATTGATTGGCTTTGCTGACAGTGATTGGGCTGGTTCTTGTGATGACATGAAAAGTACCTTAGGATTTGTGTTTTCTATTGGTTCAAGGGTGTTTAATTGGTTTCAAAGAAGCAAAATATAGTTGCTTAGTCAACTGCTGAAGAATAGTATATCTTTATTGCTGCTGTTGTAAACCAAGCCATTTGGCTTAGGAAATTAATGAAAGATTTGAAGCAACTCATATTTTCTGTGATAACTAATTAGCTGTGGCAATTGCAAAAAATCTAGTTTTCCATGCAAGACAAAGCATATAAAGATAAAATATTATTTTCTTAGAGAAGTTGAAAAAGAAAAAGAAGTTGAGATGGTGCATTGTAGCTCAGAAGAGTAGAAAGTTGATTTACTCAAAAAAGCTTTGCCAAAAGCAAGGTTTATGCAGCTTAAGGAAGCCATATGCATGTCCAACAAATTTGTCAAGGAGGAGTGAAGATT
Source organism: Aleurites moluccanus (assembly GCA_948193065.1). NCBI lineage: Eukaryota > Viridiplantae > Streptophyta > Magnoliopsida > Malpighiales > Euphorbiaceae > Aleurites > Aleurites moluccanus. Next base: position 4,000 of record CANXYC010042059.1, read on the forward strand.
GAAGTGACAAATTAAATTAAAAAATGGCTTTGTAATATCTTTTGTTAAAGTTGCATTAAATGCAATGCATACTAATGAATGATAATCCTGAAAATTAGTATGAATTATAGGAGACAAGTATATATATTAGTTAGGAAGTTGGTAGATACTTTTTGACCACTATTTGTTACTACTGCCTATATAAAGGCATTTCATAATAAAAATCAATTTGAGTTTTGAGTTTAGGTAGGTGGTGGACCAATGTAGGTAATTTTATAGGTTGGGTTTAGTTGTGTTTGGGGCATTGATGTGCATCTCGATGGGTTTATATTGAAATGGTTGTATTGGTATAACTTACCACATATACGAAAATAGTAATATTGTTGACATTTGACTAGTTATACATTTGGAAATTATAGTTCCATGGCACAACATGTATGTTGGTTACTGGGAGCTGAATGGAAGCTTTTATTGTGACCATAGGGTTGATGCAATGGGTAAGGATTGAGTATATTTTGCGGATTTTGTTAAGTTCTAAAAGATGGACTTTTATAACCTGGATATACCATACTAACACTCTTCTTCATTCCATTTCTCCTCCTTACAACTTGGAGTACTTATAAATCAAGGAAAGTTTGAGCACATTTTTTGAAAGGTTCACATCCCTTAATATCATGCTTTGTAGAACTACCATGAAATAAATAGATATCCTGCACAACTTCTAATATCTCTTGCGTAAGCTCAACTAACTTCACAGTTTAGAGCTTAGTAAATAACTTCTTCATTGAAATTCCTATTTAAGACACCGTCTTGACATGTATTTTATCTTCAACATCAATCACCTCTATTGTTTCACTACCATTAACACCATTATGATTCGACAAAGGGTTAGTTTGATACTTGGTTATTGCCTCTTGCTTCAATTTTCAACTATTGAAGTCTAGTCAAATGTTGTTATACCTTTCCTTTCAAAGTGGGATAATTCTCTATAGAGTTACTAATAACTCTGGCATGGTATTTGTATTTGTCCTTAGGGTCATAACACCTAGGATAAGGGGGATCATAGTATTAGCTGGTGTTAGGAGAATTTGATTTATATAAAGAAGATATCTGAAGATTTTGGTTTCTAAATGAGTGAACAACTTCTCATCATCTATGGTAGCAAGCTATCTTGATACGTAACTCGCTAAGTATCAAAAGAGCCAAAATACTTCTTTAATTCTAGCAACATGAATTTTCAAGGAATCAACACATCTACAACTAACTTAAAAGAAGAGATATCTATACATCCACAAAAATTCAACCCTTTCCATGGCTTTTAGTCTCTCTTTTATGGAGGACAACTTTTCTTCCTCTTTAGCTTTCTTTTTCTCTGCCTTTTGAGGTTTCAAACATTTCACTAACCATAGGGGAGGATTGAATTATACCATGACAAACTATAGGGAAAGTAAAAGGAGGAATATAAGTACATTCACTAGTAGAAAATGTAGGTCTAGAGAAGGTAATGTCCAAAGAAGGTAACATGAGGATATTCTAAACTAGTATAGGTTGTATACGGATTGAAAAGAGCAACTTGTTGGGGTATTTTCAATGTCTGAAGTATCAGTTGGATAAAAAAGATGACTTGATGATAAATGTTGAATGGAGAAAGTAGTAGTCTGTGGCATGATTTCGTTTCCAATAGTGGTTGCTAGTGGTCCTTGAGTAGTGTTTAGAGGAGTTGGTGCAATTTCTTTGCTAGGTATGAATTAGAAATCTATTAATTTCAGCTAGTTAGTTTTTGAGCTCCCTCACTTCTGCTCTCAGGGACTACTTGCTCTTCACTATCCATCATAACTCGAGTTTTTGCCCCGGTAAAATATAATTCTTAAACTAGTTGAGACTATTTTTGATTTTTCTTTTGGTTAGGCCAACTAGAGAGGAGATTAAGGGCAACCTATATACCAAAGGAAGAGCTTAATTGATGAGAGGCTTTGCATTTAAGGAGCTATGGTTGAATAATTAAAAAGTAGTTTATGTACAGCAAGAGGTAATTAGGTTATCCATCATTTTCTTCTTCTTGCTTGTGTGTTTTGCATATGAATTTAGTTGATGCTGTTAGGATTTCAAGTACGTGGAATTCGAATTGGAAACATAGTAGATTAAAGAGGGATATATAAGTAGGAATGACCCATAAACTCATTGTCTTAAGGTTTTAGGTTTAAGTATGATATCAATCCCATGAGTGTGTCCCTCTCTAAGCCTCATTATGGAGATCTCCCAAATTAAGTAGGCTTTCAAATTCTAATATCATAATTGATGGTTCAGCAAGGATAAGTAAGAAGACAGTGGTCAGAACGAAGGAAGTAGAAAGGCTTTAGGTGACACAATATACAATCAAGAAAATGCTTTCGCTTAAGGGGAGTCCAAGCCCATGAACCATTATGGTGGTTACATTTCACATATTACTAACTAATACACTTGTTATTTTTTGCAGTAATTCTGGTAATGAGTCAAATGCTATCCCATCGTGAGTATACTTGATACTAATAGGCTCATAGGGCCTAATTTTTTGGACTGGTTAAGGAACTTTAAATTAGTACTTACCTATGACAGGATTGCCTTTGTGTTTGACTGTCCTATACCTGGACCCTTACTTGAAACATGCTACTTTGAGAAAATGACAAGAGGATCACTTGCAAATGAGGTGCATCATGTTGGCTTCAATGAGTAATAAGTTACACAAGTAGCATAAGAAGATGGTTGAGGCTAGAGACATCCTACTTTGCCTATAAGAGTTGTATAGCAAGGAGAGTAGGATTGATCAAATATGAGATATCGAAGCAACTGCTCCAAGCCAAGATGCATGAAAAGGAGAAGGTAGGTCCATATGTGCATCGGATGGTCCAACTCATTGAATAGTTGTAGAATTTAGATTTCACAATGGACATGAACCATCAAGTGGATTTGATCCTCCAATCTCTTTCAGGTTCTTTCTCCAATTTCATAGTGAATTTTCACATGAATAAAATTGAGTGCAGACTAGCCGAGCTATTTGATAGGGCTAGTCACCACCAAGAATAACGTGAAGGGCAAGGGAAATGAGGTTTCTCTTCTTGCCTTGACTTTTAGTAAAAAAAAAAAGGCCTCTAAGCTTAAACCCGAGTGTGGTATAAGCAAGGAAAGGTCCACAAAGGCAGTTTTTGCAAATAATAGGAATTGTGAACAAGAGGAACATTGGAGAAGAAATAGCCTTAAATAATCGAAGTCTATTAAGGGCAATAAGAAGAGCAAATGGAAAGACAAGCCTTTATAATGTATGACTTTCAATTGTTCATTATTTCTAATGTCTCATATGGTTCATCAAATGCTTGGATTCTAGATAATAGTGCAAGTTCTCATATTTGTGCTTTTGTGCATGAAATGATAAGCAATAGAAGCTTCAAAAAAGGTGATTTGGTCCTAAAGCTAGGCAATAGAGCAAGTGTTATTGTCCAAACTATTGGATCAACTTCGATTGACCTTTATAATCATGTTTGTTATTAAAGGACGTCTTGTACATTCCTAATGCATACAAAAATATTGTTTCAATAACTAATATGACTAGTATGGATTATGAACCCTTATTCATGTATTTATATAACTAATATACTTTATATGAATAACAACAACTCAAAAAATAATAAATAAATAAAAACATAAGTATAAAAAAAATATACAAATTAGAACATAGCAAAAGGATCGAAAATTATACAAATGATGAAAAATCCTTTAAAAAAATGGCAGAACTATAGCCGAATCTTCTTTATTTCTCTTTTTTCCTCTTTCCTTTTCTTTTTTTTCTTTTTTTTTTTTGTTTTTTTTTGTGGCAGCCACTCCTTTTCTCTATTGCAAAATAAAATTTGAATAACAATAAATTAAATTTGAATGGTAATAAATTATTTTTTTTTAAATTACAGAAAATTAAGTTTAAATGATAGCAAATTAAATTTAAATAGCAAAAAATTAAATTTAAATGACAAAAATTAAATTTCAATGGCAATAAAATTAAATTTTTAACTGCAAAATTAAATTTAAATGGTTGAAAATAAAATTTGAATGTCAATAAATTAAATTTTTAATGGCAAAAATTAAATTTTAAATGGCAGAAAATTAAATTTCAATTGCAATAAATTAAATTTTAATGGCTGAAATTTAAATTTTAAATGGCAGAAATTAAATTTCAATGGCAATAAATTAAATTTTAATAGTATAAAATTAAATTTTAAATGGTAAATGATTAAATTTTAATAGCAATAAATTAAATTTTTAATGGCAAAAAATTAAATTTTAAATGGCCAAAATTAAATTTCAATGACAATAAATTAAATTTTTAATGGGAAAATTAGATTTGAATGGCAAAAAATTAAATTTCAATGGTAATAAATTTATTTTTTAATGAAAAATTAAAAATCATTGTATGAAAAATAAATAAATTATGGCATGAAAATTAAATTAAATCATATCAAGAAAAGTAAATAAATCATGAAAGATAAATTAGACATGGCATGAAAATTAAATAAATTATTAGATGAATGAAAGAAGAAGTAAATAAATCATGAAAAGATAAATTAGATATGAATGAAAATTAAATAAATCATTATACATAAATTAAATAAATCATTATATGGAAATTAAATAAATCTTGAAAAGATAATTTAGACATGACATGAAAATTAAATAAATCATTGTATAAAAATTAAAAAAATCATGATAGTAAAAGTAAATAAATTGCAAAATAAATAAATAAATTAAATTACATGAAAATTAATTAATTTATTGAATTGAAATTAAAATGAAATACAACTAAAATAAATAAGACTTACAACTTATTAATTTGCGAGATATGAGATCAGCTCATCTTATTTTTTTTTGTAATTTTTTTTTGTATTTAGGTGAAATAATGAGATTAATAAATTAAAAAAAATATATATAGATAAATGTGGATGTCCATTCATCTATCCCACTACATATAAGTTTTTATATTTATGTTTAATTTTATTGCACCATTTATGTTGTAATTTATGGTAATTTTATAAATTGTAACATATGATGAAGATGAACCATATAAATAGGAATTCATATTACTTTATAATATACACCAAGAAGATAATAGAATACTCCCTCTTCTACATTCTTATTCTTATTCTTATTCTTGTTTTTATTTTCTTTATTTTCATAACACGTTATCAGCACGATCATTTTCCATGTAAGTTCTTCTACTCTTAATATTTTAATTTAGTATATCTTATTTATTTATGTCACCATCTTAATGAATTATATATGATTTACTTTTATTTATATTATTTAGTTTCATATTCATATTTGCTATTAGAATTAAGATTTTTCTATATTTTATTCAAATCTACATGATTTATTGAAAATAATCATGAAGTATAAGTATTGTGAAATAATATATAAAATGTTAAGCACTTAAAATGATATGGCATATTTTTTTTATTTATATTTTTAATACTTATATATATTAATTATTCTTTTGATAAATCATATTGTTTTCTATATAAAGAATACGTGCACCACCTTCATATATCTATATTTTATTTTTAATAATTTTATTGAATTTTGCAATTTTCTTTGGTCCAAGTGATTTATTTTATTGTCTTGTTTATTCACATTGTTTTGTTTTATTGGTACGTATTATTTATTTGATCAATAACAATAACATTTCTTTTTCTTTCTATTTTTTTAAGAATAATAGTAGCATGGCTTAATATATTATATTACTATCTTTTATTTTTATTAAATAGAGCAATTTAATTCACATGTCTATAATCTATATTTATAATACAATATATTAAATACAATAACTTATATATATTATAATTGCACACAAATTAATAAATATTATCTATGATTGAAATATTATTTTGTGTATTAATATTTTATTTATTTATGTATTGCATCTCTAATATAATTATTATTTTTATGATAGTTTTATCATGTCAAATCTCATAAAACTTGAGTTTGTGACTCTTGACATTACGGGAAAGAATTATCTATCATGGATATTAGATGCTGAAATTCATTTAGGTGCTATGAGTCTTGGAGATACAATCAAAGAAGACAATGATGCTTTAATACAAAATCGTGCAAATGCAATGATTTTTCTTCGTCACCATCTTGATGAATGGTTAAAAACTGAATATCTTACTGTAAAGATCCACTTGTTCTTTGAAAAAATTTGAAAGAAAGATACGACTACCAAAAAACAGTTATTCTTCCAAAAGCTCGATATGATTGAATGCATTTACGACTATAAGATTTTAAAACTGTGAGTGAATATAATTCTGTAATATTTCAAATTAGTTCTCAATTAAAATTATGTGAAGAGAAAATTAATGATGATGACATGCTAGATAAAATTTTCTCTACTTTTCATGCTTCCAATGTGCTACTGTAGCAACAATATCGAGAAAAATATTTTAAAAAATATTCTGAATTAATTTCATACCTTCTTGTGGTTGAGCAAAATAATGAGCTGCTAATGAAAAATCACGAGGTACGCCCTACTGGTTCTACTCCATTCCTTGAAGTGAATGTTGTGACATATAATAATAATAATAAACATATACGAGGCAGAGGGCGTGGTCGTGGTCGCGGACTTGGTCGTAATAATGGTCGTGGTCAAAATAGTTATTATGGTGGTAATTATAATAATAATTTTTATTCTAAAGGTACATATTACCACCAGAAGTGGGATAATGATGGAGCAAAACATGACAAAGGAAAAAATGGACAAAATAAGTTTTATTCAAAAAATATGGAAAGTAAATGTTATCGTTGTGGTATAAGTGGACATTGGTCACGTACTTGTCGTACGTCCAAATATCTTATTGAACTTTATCAAGCATCATTGAAGAATAAAGAAAAAAAATATAGAGACCAATTGTGTTTTTCAAGATGATAATTCTGTTGATATAACATATTTGGATATGACTTATTTTTTTGAACCCGTTGAAAAGGAGAATTGATAAAAAATATCATGACATTTTATATGTTTTTTTTAATACATATTTTGTTTTATTTAATTGTGTTTTGTGTGAGATTTTTGTTTTATTTTATTTTATTTTTCATTATATGTAATCGTTTTTTTTCTATTCTAATAATATATTTTGTTTTCAATGAAGAAACAAATGAATACTTCTTCACATTTGATTGAATCTAGGATAAATGAAGAAGATATATGTATTGTGGATAGTGCAACCACTCATACAATTTTGAAAAATGCCAAATATTTTTTATCTTTAAAAATAGGTGAGGCAATTGTTACTACAATGTCTGGTAAAATAAAAATTATTGAAGGCTCCGGATGAGCCAATATATTATTACCAAGAGGAACAAAACTTATTATAAATAATGCATTATTTTCTTCAAAGTCTCATAGAAATTTATTAAGTTTTAAAAATATTCGTACTAATGAATATCATATTGAGATAGTAAATGAGAATAATCAAGAATATCTCCATATTACAAGCATTATTTCAGGTAAAAAATATGTATTAGAAAAATTTTCTACTCTTTCCTCTAGTTTATATTATACAAAAAATGGTATAATTGAAATAAATCTCATGGTAAATCAGAAGTTTACAAATCCAAATATTTTTATTGTATGGCATGACCGATTAGGTCATCATGGTTCAATAATGATGAGAAAAATTATTTAAAATTCACATGGACATCCATTAAAAAACCAGAAGATTCTTCAAGACAATGAATTTTTTTGTACTGCTTGTTCTCAAGGCAAATTAATTATTAAGCCATCACCAGCTAAAATTGGAATAGAATCACCTGTATTTTTAGAACGAATTCAAGGTGATATATGTGGACTTATTCATCCACCATGTGGACCATTTAGATACTTTATGATTTTAATAGATGTTTCCACTAGATGGTCACATGTATGCTTATTATCATCACGTAATTTGGCATTTACAAGATTACTTGCTCAAATAATTCGATTACGAGCACAATTTCCAGATCATCCAATTAAGACAATTTGTCTTGATAATGCTGGTGAATTTTCATTTCAAATTTTTAATGATTAGTGTATGTCACTTGGGATAAAAGTTGAACATCCTGTAGCACATGTTCATATACAAAATGGTCTAGCAGAATCACTTATTAAACGCTTTCAATTAATAGCTAGACCAATGCTTATGAGAACCAAGCTCCCTACTTCAATATGGGGACATGCTATTTTATATGCAGCATTACTTATACTAGTTAGACCTACAAGCTATCATAAATTCTCCCTGCTGCAATTGGCTTTTGGTCAAGAGCCAAATATTTCTCATCTAGGAGTTTTTGGATGCGTTGTTTATGTCCCAATTGCTCCACCACAATGCACTAAGGTGGGTCCTTAAAAGAGATTAGGAATATATATTGGATATGAATCTCCCTCAATAATTAAATATCTTGAGCCATTAACGAGAGATGTATTTACTGCACGATTCGCAAATTGTCATTTTGATGAAATAAAATTTTCAATATTAGGAGGAGACAATAAAAAGTTGAAAAATATAATTACATGGAATATTTCATCATTGTCTCATCTAGACCCTAGAACAAAACAATGTGAACAAGAAGTTCAAAAAATAATTTATCTGCAAAAATTATTAAATTAATTGTCAGATGCACTTGTTGATCCAAAATGAGTAACAAAGTTTTATATACCAGCTGTCAATGTTCCAATCCATATTGACATCCCAGAAGGACAACCTATTACTATTAGTGAATCTCAAGCACGCTTGAAGCGTGGAAGGCCGATTGGTTCCAAGGATAAAAATCCTCGAAAAAGAAAAATAATAAATAATAAAGATAATTTTATTAAAAATGCAGATATTAATATGGATGCACTTCTTGAAGAAGAAAAAGTGCTTGAAAATAAAGAGATCTTGATAAATTATGTTGGTTCTGAAAAAAGATGGAATCGACATGAAATGGTTGTGGACTATTATTAAATATATAATGTAACATTAAATATTATGAATGAAAATGTTGATCTTGAACCACGATCTGTTAAAAAATGTCGAAATAGAATTGATTGGCCAAAATAGAAAGATGCAATACAAGCAGAATTGAATTCTCTTGAAAGACATAAGGTTTTCGGACCAGTAGTCCAAACACCTGAAGGTGTGAAACTAGTATGATACAAATGGGTATTTGTACGAAAAAAATGAGAAAAATGAATTTATGAGATACAAAGCAAGACTTGTTGCACAAGATTTTTCGCAACGACCTGGAATTGATTATGAAGAGACATACTCTCTTGTGGTGGATATAATAACATTTCGATATCTTATTAGTCTAGCAGTTCATGAAACACTTGATATGCACCTAATGGATGCAGTCACAACTTATCTATATGACTCACTTGATAATGATATTTATATGAAAATCCCTGAAAGATTTAAAATGCTAGAAAAATATAATGCAAGTTCACGAGAAATTTATTCAATTAAATTTCAAAAATCTTTGTATAGATTAAAACAATCTGGGCGTATGTGGTATAATCGTCTTAGTGAATACTTGTTAAAAGAATGTTATAAAAATGATCCTATTTGTCCATGTGTTTTTATAAAGAAGTCAGGAATTGAGTTTGTCATAATGGCTGTATATGTTGATGATTTGAATATTATTGGAACTCCTAAATAACTTCTAAAAGCAGTAGACTATTTGAAAAAGGAATTTGAAATGAAAGATTTAAGAAAAATAAAATTTTGTCTCGGTTTACAAATTGAACATTTAGCACAAGGAATTTTTATTCATCAGTCAACATATACACAAAAGGTACTTCAACATTTTTATATGGATAATGCACATTCTTTTAGTAGTCCAATGGTTGTTCGATCACTTGATGTGAATAAAGATCCTTTCCGGTTTCGAGAAGATAATGAAGAAATTCTTGGTCCTGAAATACCATATCTTAGTGTTATTGGTGCATTAATGTATCTTACTAATAATACGAGGCCTGATATTATTTTCTCTGTCAATTTGTTAGCAATATATAGTTCTTCACCAACCCGAAGACATTGGAATGACATTAAGCATATATTGTGATATCTTCAAGTAACTATTGATTTGAGTTTGTTTTATGCTAGTGATTCTACACCCCAATTAGTTGGTTTTGCAGATGCAGGGCACTTATCTGATCCACATAAAGCTCGATCTCAAACGAGTTATTTATTCATATGTGGCAATACAGCTATATCTTGGCGTTCTATTAAACAAACAATAGTTGCTATTTCTTCAAATCATGCAGAAATAATAGCAATTCATGAAGTAAGCCGAGAATGTGTGTGGCTAAGATCAATAACCCAACATATTCGTGAATCATGTTGTCGATCTTCCAATAAAGAAATTCCAACAATAATATATGAAAATAACATAGCATGCATTGCTCAATTAAAGGAAGGATATATTAAAAGTGACAGAGTAAAACATATTTCACCAAATTTTTTTTTTACACATGATTTTCAAAAGAATTGTGAAATTAATATTCAACAAATTCGTTGATAATCTAGCAAATTTATTCACTAAGGCATTATCTACTGCAACTTTTAAAAAATTAGTTCATAATATTGGCATGCGACGTTTTAAAGATTTTCAGTGATATTGCAATTAGGGGGAATTTAGCACTGTACTCCTTTTTCCTTAACCAAAATTTTTGTCCCATTGGGTTTTCTTTGGTAAAAGTTTTTAATGAGACAGTCTTTGCAAAATGGACATCCAAGGGGAAGTATTATAAATATATATAATATGGATGCCCTTTTAACTATCTCACTACCCCATTACTTGATATATTTATTTGGTGCATTGATATCCTATCCCACTACCCCATTCCTTGGTGTATTTATTTGGTACATTATGTTTAGCTTTATATGTCATTTATAAGGTTTAACTTATGGTAAATTTATATTTTGTAACTTATAGTAGAGATAAACCCTATAAATAGGGGTTCATATTACTTTGTAAAATATACCAAGATGACAATAGAAAACTCCATTTTCTATATTCTTATTCTTATTCTTGTTCTTGTTTTTATTTTTTTATTTTCATAACATATAATAATGTATTATTGCTAAAAACTATAATTTATATGTTGTTTAGTAATAATTTTAAGATAATCGAATCCTGTAACAACTCTCATGATCTAATAGACTCGATCTAGGGGAATTTGGTAAATAAAATAAAATAAAATAACTGTTATTAAATGTTGGGAGCTCAAATTTAATTTTGAAATTTTTTTCCGATCAGACAACTATTTTAAATTTAAATCATTTTATTCCGATAAAATTTATTGTTAATAAAATATTTTTAAATTGATTTTTTATATAATAATAATAATAATAATAATAATAATAATAATAAATATTTATTAAAATATTTATAAAAAATATTAACATATTTATGTTTAAATGAATAAAATTTTTCAATTACAAATTCATTATTTTTATAATTTATATCACACATAAATAACTAAAATATATAATAATATATTAACAATAACAAATAGCTAATAAAATTTTACAAATCATTACATCTTTTAACTAGCAGCTAAACAAGGCAGACCTTTACTTAAAACTTCAACTTCAAATGTATTCCCACCTCTCATTCTCTTATCTTTACAGGCATTTCATGGCCAGCAACTAAAAATCTAATTTTCTCAAATAGCATGAACTATTACTGCAATAATTTCTAATTAATAGCTTTTGAAAAACAAAGAAAAAAAAAACACAAATATAAGGAAAATCTCAATAAATTACTTAATATAGTTGAGACTCATAAATTCTATTAATTTAAATGATATTAATTAATCGATAAATTAATAATTTATTAATTTAAAAAGAATATTTATAATTCAACAAATATATATATTTAATTAATTAAAAATTTATTATATTTTATTAATTTTATAATTAATTTAATATAATTTAAATGAACTGAATAAAAAATATAATTAATTAATTAAAAAATAATTAAAATAGATAAAAAAATATAATTAATTAAATATGAATTAATTAATTAAAATAAATTAAAAAAATATATGATCAAAATAATATGAACTAAATGAATTGAATTAAAAAAAATATGATAAATTGATGATAAATTAAATAAAAAAATTATAATAATTTATATTTTAAATAATTTTTAAAGTCGTATTATATCATAATTTATTATGTATAATATTAATAAATTATTAATTTATAATATAAATGAATATTATTTTATTAATTTATAAAAATTATTAATTTGTTAAAAAAAATATTATATAATAGAGGTTTTATTATTCTATTTTGTATTTATTTACTGTGGTTTTACTGTAATCACTTGCTGATGTGGCTGTGGAACAGATCCGATTTTATGTTTTTGATTATTAATTCATTAAAAGTTTAAATAATGGTCCAAGGAACCATTCTGATTGGTTATTTGGTTTCTAGAGAGCTCTGTCCATAGCCATGTTTTGTCTACTACACTTATCTTCATCACAAACACTCAACTAACTCGGCAATCAAAACATGTTTTGAATACCCACTAATTTTTAATTCTACTCTGGTTTCTTAAAAAAAAAATGTCAAGGTGTTTTAGCATTACAGAGGCTACGAACTGGTGCCATAGATCCACTTTTACCAAATTCGGGCTCCGATCCACCATGACCGACCTCAAAGATGGCACTGTAATGCACTGTTGGATCCCCAATTCTCCAGTAGACTCCAAACCCAATCTCCTCCTCATCCACGGCTTAGGCGCCAACGCATTGTGGCAGTGGGGCGACGTCGTTGGCCTCTTCGTTCCTCACTTCAATGTATACGTCCCTGACTTGGTGTTCTTCGGAGAGTCATTCACCACTCGACCAGAGCGGACTGAGTCGTTTCAGGCAGAGTGTGTGATGCGAGTGATGGAGGCTAACTCAGTAGAGAAATTGAGTTTGATAGGGCTTAGTTATGGTGGGTTTATTGCTTACAGTATAGCGGCGATGTATAAAGAAGCTGTGGAGAGAGTGGTGATCTGCTGCTCAGGAATATGCATGGAAGAGAAGGATTTGAGAGAAGGGCTTTTTCCAATTTCAGATTTGGAGGAAGCTGCAAGTATTTTGGTGCCATTGAGACCACAGAAGCTGAGAGAGTTAGTGAGTTTTACATTTTTTAAGCCTCCTCCTGTGGGTTTGATTCCTGATTGCTTATTCATTGATTTCATTGATGTAAGTGCTCTCAATTCTCTTCTAATCACTTAGTATTTCAAAATTCATCTTGTTTAATCCAAAATAGAAATTTTTAAGAAATTTCATAACCCTTTAAATTGGTATTTAATATAAGAAATTGATCGTACAAACTTGTAAAATATAAAGATTGTGTTCTTGCATTTTGGTTCTTCTAGAACGTTAACTATATAACATTTAAATGCCGGGATTGGTATTGTTACATTAAAATGTATTTACTTAAAATTAAGTTATATGGATACTTCATGGGCAGGCAATGTGCAGAGATTATGCAGAAGAGAAGAAAGAATTGATTCGAGCTATTCCTAAAAACAGAAAGCTTTCCAACATTCCCAAGATCACCCAGGTGCCAGGTTCAAACCTTTTTATTCATTCCTTTCTACTTGTTCTTGGGGTATAATTAATCCTGATAAATTAACCAAAATGCTTTCACTTTTCCTGCAGCCAACATTGATAATCTGGGGAGAAAATGATAGAATTTTTCCTTTGGAACTGGGCCACAGATTGAAAAGGTTAGTAGTCTCCAAGACATGACCGAATAAGAATTCGTTTTGTTTTCTAGTTCTGAATCTTAATCCCAGTGTAAACTTATGGCATTAGGCATCTAGGGGATAAAGCCCATCTGGCAATCATCAAGAATGCAGGGCATGCCTTCAATGCAGAGAAGCCAAAGGAATACATCAAGCTCTTGAAATCATTCTTGGTTGATTTTCAGCTTCCTTCTGAGACGACACAACTTCAATTTTATAAAACAACATGATTTAGGAGACAACAATGCCGAGGTGGGAAGTTCCTGAATGCACTTCTTCTCAAGTTGGAACTTCTGCGGTAGAGTACTGGAGTTCAAATCTAAAAATGGAAGCAATTTTTAATCATGCTCTGAGTCGGCATTTCCAAATGACCTCTTACTCCGATGACAGTTTACACTTCCTATGACTAATAAATCCAACGACCGGTTACGCTTGCCATGACATTGTTTGGCACGTTTTTAACAGTGGACTAATAATGTACTAGTGCATTTTTTATTTATTCCGTGCAAAACATGATATTCAAGTTTGTTACTTGTATTGCTATACACAAGAAAATCAAGTATCCTTACCAAACCTTTAAAACACAGAGGCATGGACAAAGGGAATTCTATGTTCATTATTGAATATCAATCCAAGAAAAGACAATATTACCATTTACTTTACCTCCAAAGGAACCATCACAAAATGATAGTGCAGGCACAATGCCTTGTCTTTGAGCCAGAAATATGTCATCCTCGTGATCATGTTTGCTTATTAATCACAGGCATTCATTAAAAGATTAGAGAATAGCACACCATAAAGTCAGAGTAAATGACTAACACTATATGTCCTTCAAGTCTCTAAAAGTCGTAGAAATATAAGACAAGTGCTAAAACAGAGTAGGCAGAGCAGAGAAGAGCGTACATTATAACCATTATATGCAAAAACAAAACACCAACTTGACAAACGGTTAATACTATGGATTTAAAAAGCATACCACAAACATGCAAATAGCAAGTTCAATTACATTCTAAAAGCAAAATAGACATGAAAATAGTGGGGAAATATCTGTTCAAAGCAAATAGATACAAGCAATAGTCCAGCATCCATGTACTACTAAAATGGTTACTCTAGTTCATCCTTTCCTCTCCAATGGACCCAGTCTGAAAGAATTGCTCTCTTCTATCACAACTAATTCTGCAAGATTCAACAAAAGAGAAATTAAGAAAAAGGAAATAAACATCCAATGTCACCCAACAAACTAACAGACCTTGAAAATATCTGAACATGTAAAAACCACGTGACAAGTTATCCTGGAGACTAAAACCTATTAAATTCTTCAAGTCCAACTTAATGCTTAAACATTAAGATTGACCAATTATCTAATATAAATCTCTTTTATTTTTGTAGTCTAAAATTCAAATCCTAGATACATGTATTCTTACAAATACAATTATACTCCAACACAAGGTAAGTGGTGGTCCTGTATTTAGTAATGCTTCCAAATCCAACTTTTCATCTGAAATGGCAAGTTATAACTTCAAAATTCAAGCATATTTTTACTTGCACCAAATTTAATCTCTCTCTAATATATGTGCTTTACAAGATATAGTATATACAGATAAAAGCTTGAATCTATAAATGTTCATAAAGAAAAATTTTAGCTTACCTCGGCTTGAGGTTCATCACCTTTGGATTGCTCACCTGCCAGATTTACATTTTGTAGAAAAGAAAGCATCAGTGCCATTATGAATATCACGACTCTGGTTAAACTATTTTTAATTTTGTCATCAAGTGACAATGTACAAAAGAAAGGAAACCACCCCCCACCCACACACCCCAAAGAAGGTAAAAATGGGGGAAGAAACGCCTCTTGAGAAAAACTGCAATAATATACAAAATAGAACAGACACCTAAGGATTATCCCGTACCTGACTATGGTAATATCAAGCTAAAATTTCTGTATCACCTCCCATGTGAACCATAAAGAACAGACAGAGAAGGTAAAAGAGAAAGAACCCTTACAGAAAGAAATAGAAGAGAGGAGAACCAGAAGCTAAAGAAAAAGCTAACAGGGAGAAAAATAGAGTTGAAGAGGAAGCTTAAGAAAACTCCAAAACTGAGCATAGCATAGTTTAGGTATGACCAGTGAGCCTAAAAACAAATTCTTGTGAAATTTGGGATTTCACAAGAATAATTTCTAAATCCTTAGTTCAACAAGGTTCATTGCCATAAAGAAATATAAGAATAAGAGTTTACCTCCCTCCTCTGGCAGATCTGAGGTCCATAAAGTGAGATTATCCCTCAGAAGCTGCATGATAAGGGTGCTGTCCTTATAGGATTCCTCGTTGAGGCTATCAAGTTCTGCAATTGCTTCATCAAATGCTTGTTTGGCCAGGTGACAGGCCCTGCACAAAACAGCTTATAGTTCAAAAATACAGTACATAAAAAACAAGTACTGAGTTGCATTTGCAACTGTGCTTATGCAAGTAAAGAAAACTTCATATGCATATTTTGGAGTGGACAAAGAGAGAGAGAGAGAGAGAGAGAGAGAGAGAGAGAGATGCTTATCAACCTTTCTGGGGAGTTCAAAATCTCATAATAGAAAACGGAGAAGTTCAGAGCCAGGCCAAGTCTGATTGGATGAGTAGGGAGTAGGTCTGAGGATGCAGTAGAGGTGGCAGCCTGCAGCATAAAGGATAGGAATGGTAATCTTATTAAATGATAAATTATCTTTATATCTTTGTACAATTGGAAATGACAGAATGATATAGAGGAAAAGAAATTTCAACAGGAGAATTGTTAACACCTCGTAAGCCTTGAGGGACTGATCTGCAGCTTCTTTTCTATCATCACCAGCTTTAAACTCGGCTAAATAACGATAATAGTCTCCTTTCCTGCCCCAAAGAGAAAATAAAAGGAATACATACATCCATCAGAAACAACTAGTGGAAGATTAAGAAAATAAAAGGAATGCATACATCCATCAGAAACAACTAGTGGAAGATTAAGATTACAAAATAAAGACAAACTAGATTCAATGAAATGCATTCCATGCCAAAGGAATAGCAATAAAGTCATAGATAAAAGCAGCAAATAAAATATAAGGACCAAATACAGTTATTAGACCAAAATCCCCTTCATGTCAGTGATTTGTGCATCCAAATGAATCTCAATGTTATAAATCTCTCACTGCTTTCCCACATCAATGAATTTGGTGCCATGGATCTATTGCATACACCAAACAACCTAATTTAAAGTTACATTTTCTGATGTCTATGCTCTTTCTCTCCTCGAAACATTTCTAATCCTGCAAAAGTTCTTTTTCCCCATTGTAAGATCAGTCAGTCATCATTTCAAAATAACTCAAAGGTCAACCATTGAAAATGAAATCTCACATCTTATAGTAAAAAACAGTTGATTCCCCTGTGGTGGAGGAGGGAAGAAGATGTTGATCAATTACTGATAATATGTCATTGCAGATTTTAGAGAGCTCATCTTCAACCCTCTGCCGGTAATCCTTTATCCTTTTCACATTTAGTTCATTCCCTTTTGCCTCTTCCTTTTGTTCAATAGAAGACAATATCCGCCAAGATGCCCTTCTTGCCCCTATGACATTCTTGTAACCTACAGACACCAGATTCCTCTCCTCCACTGTCAATTCCACATCTAATTTAGCAACTTTCTTCATTGCTTCAACCATCTCTGCAAGAAGTTGGCAAGAACAAGAAAATTATAAGCTTGATAAAGATTCCTATACAATATTTTTCATACTTAAAAGATTAAAGAAGAAAAATAAAGAACACCGGATCTGTCACCTAAATGCCTATACAATATGAAATCCAGCCAAATAAAAACATTGTACGGAGCTGAAACATGCACATTAAAGTAAGAAACCTTCTTTATATTTGATATTTTATGACGATACTCCAAGAGTTCCTTAGATACCTTGACTATCTCATTTCAATTGTTGTGTAAACCGCATTTCTTCATCCAGAAATATCAGTTTTTATAGCATTGTAGTTTCATGTGTAATTCAGCCAACTCATCCAAAATCAGAACAGCACCGGATATATATATATAAATATATATATATATATATATATATATATATATATATATATATATATATAAAGATGATCAAATATTTGACAGTCTCTTAGAAT
>CANXYC010042101.1:0-11775 GCA_948193065.1 Aleurites moluccanus
AACACCATATAAACATTTCCAAATCAAAAGAACTCAAATAGAAACAACTTACCAAAATTTCTTCAAAACTTTCTTTGAATTAAATTGTTGCTTAAATGAGTTTTTCTATGGATTTCAAGGTTAGAAATGTATTTAGAATGATGGAATTAGTCCATTTCCATCAAAAAATGAAAGAAAAACACAAAGGAATGGATTTGGTGGTTTGGCCGAAACTTTAAGGTAGCTTTAATGGAGTTTGCTGCAGTATTTTTAGCTAAGGAAGAAGAAGAATGGCTGAAGAGGTGGGAAATCAATTATATATGAATGGTGAGATTGTATGGAATGAGTTATTGGTACTTTTGGTGTAAAATTGTCATACAACCATCCATTTCTTATACTTTTACACCATTGGTTAATCCAAAGTCAACTTAAATGGATAACATATAGATTTCCCACACCAAATCATAAACTAAAAGGAAAAAATCCAATAGATTGATCTTATGATAGCTAAATTGCACTCGATTGATCCAACCGTCCGTTTTTCCATCATTTGATCCAATGGTTGGATTTAATGAAGCCTAAACTATTATCATTAGATTATACACATTCTATAATTCCACATTGTGTAGGAAAAGACCATAATGCCCTTAGTGCACACCGAAGCACCTCAAGCACCTCAATTGAGCTGCTTACCGGGAATTATTTTCAACCGGATTTATTTTTCTGTATGATTTTCAAATAAAGAAAATAATTCCATTTACATTCACTTTTATTCTTTCCTTTATTCAAATATAATGCTAAATCCATAAAAACTTGAAGGGGCTATAAAATGACCATTTTGCCCCCCAGTTCACCAAAAATTCAAAATTTTTCGATTTTGTCCTAACAGACTTTAAACCACTTCTATGCCTAAAATTAGATCATATACATGCATAAGTATCACTTTCATGCATATATACATCATATGAACATATTATAAAGAAAGAAAAAATTTCCCCCTAAGTCCCCCTTAAGGGTCCCTATAGGGTTTAGGTTGAGGTGTTACAATTTTAATCAGTAAGGAATAAGAGGAAACCATATGAAGATGTATTGAAATACATGAATGATGATTATATGATTTATAGAATTGACTATGCTTGATGATGCCTATGTGTAACACCTCACCTATAACCTAAAACTTGAACCATCAAGGGGTCAACTAAGGGAAATTTTTCTTAAATTGAGTTGTGTGATATTACATGCTTATGCATGAAATTGAACATATGTGCTTGTTTTATGATGTATAGTATGAGTTAAAGAGGTTTAAAGGCTGTTAGGACGAAATCAGGTAAATTTGAGTTTTTGATGAACTGGGGGCAAAATGGTCATTTGACACCCCTTTGAGTTTTATGGAAATTAACACTATATTTGAATATAGAAAATAATCCCAGGCAAAGCTGCCCGGTTTAGGATTTCAATTGAACTAGGGGTAGTTTAGTCTTTTCCTTTGCAATATGGACTTATATGGTGTATACAAACCTATGGTATCATTGTGGGATTATCTAAATCAAACCATTGGATGAAAAAATGAAGAAATGGATGGTTGGATAGCTAGATTTCACCATTTGTACCATAAACTCAAAACATAGAATTGCACCATTGATATTTAACGTAGATTTTTCCCACCCCTTCACCATTCTTCATCTTCCTTATCAATTGATCATTCAAACTTTCTTTCTCCACCATCCAAAGTTTTGGCCACCATGAATCAAAGCCAAAACTTGTTGTTTTCTTTCATTTTTTGATGGAAACTTGTTAATTCCATCATCCTAAACACAAATATATCCATAGATTGAAAGGAAAAACAAGAAAAAGTGAAGAATCAAAGCTTTGATGTTTTGGAAGAACTATTTGGAAAGTAAGTGATTTTGTAATTATTTTGGTTCAATTATGGTCTTAAGATGTTATTTGATGTTAATTAGTAACAAAAATGTGTTTTGGTTGGAAGGAATTCAAAAAGTTGGAAGAAACCCCAAATAGGAAGAAATATGAATCAAAGTGTTGTTTTGATACATCTTTTTGTTCAAATGATGTGTATTTGATGTATTTAACATGAATTAGTGGTTAAATGGAGGAAAAAAATTGATTTGGATGAAGAACCATTTTTGCCAAAACATTGAGGTGCTTGAATGATGGTTTGTGTTTGATGTTTAATAGGTTTAAATGATTGAATGATATGTATTTGACATGTATATATGTTGTATAATTGAATGGTGTTGAAAAATAGATGAATTCCATTTTGGCCGAATCATTTGACTTTGTTAATTTAATGTGTTAGGCTAATGTGATTAGAAAGGAAGTGTTTGAATATGGTTAAGTGATGAAAATTATGGAAATGTATAAGTTCAGATATGTAAAAGATGATTGATATAAGTACTTGGAAGCTAAATATGAACATTGATGTATGTTTGATATGGAATGCTAAGTTAAGTGTATGTGAGTTCTTAATATGGTATATAAGTGATGAATATGTGTAATGTAAGTTAAATATGATGATAGATGGGTGTTTATGCATAAAGGATTGGTAAATGTGTAATTGGTACAAAGTGAGGTTTATCGAGCATAGTGTGTATACTTGATGTGTTTCAATGTGTATGACATGTTTTGTAATGTTTTAAAGTCTTACCGGAGTGTTATATGTGAAAAATAGGTGAATCATCGAGTACTCCAGCTCGAAGTGTAGAGTGGCGGGCCGATTAGGACTCTAGAGAAATTTTAGGGGCTAAAGTGATCAAATTGTATTTAAGGTGAGTCTATATGTATAATCATGCATGATTTGCATCATATATCATATAAAAAAATCATTTGGACTGATAAACTAGCATTTGTTATATTATAGTACATACAATGCAAATTGGCTCATAAATAAGCCTACTGAAACGACCTAAAATGACATAAACTTTGTCTGTCTATAAAATGAAATCTAGAAAGCCAATTGGGCCACAACTTGGCCCAATCATCTAGTCTTGACCTAAGCTTTAAAATGGTACCTCATGGTCTACCTAAATCCTTTGGCAACATACTTAACCAGAAACTACTCAAAATCCCAAAACGGACCTGTAACGGCGAGTGCCAGTTGCGACAGCGCAATTGGGCCCCGTCGGGCATTTTTTTGACATTATCTAAATTTGTTCTATTATTCATTATAAATATATATCTGATTTTTTCAAAGCTAGATGAGGTCTATTTAGGCGATATTTCTTATTATATAGAGACACACCTATATGGTATTATAACAGGACTACCTCGATGGTGTAGTGGGTAAATCCATCGACTGTATGCACACTGGTATTCATTGGACCCTTGCTAGAGAGGGGAATAATGTCCTCTGGCCGTAAGGGCTGATCACTCTTACGTGTGGTGGAGTATTGGTATAAGCACGATTGTGCTGAAGTATGAAATATAGTGCAAGTCGCACTTTTCACTGGACCCAATCCTGTTATATCATATGTGCGTTGACTCATACACTGGATACTTATATGGATATTTATATGTATACTTATTTGGATATTTGCTACTGGATATTTATATGAATACTTGTTATATCCTTTACTTGTTATCTTATATTGATCTAAAGGCCATATATGGGCAACTATGGTATTATGAACATCTACTGCATTTTTATACATATGGATTCACTGAGTATTTTTATACTCACCCCCTTAGTGGTTTATATTTTTAAGTCTGCAGTGCGGCACAAATTCCATTGGCATCTTCTATCCCCACCTTGGAATTGTACTACTTGAACATGTAATAATCAAGTTCCAAAAGTATATGTAAATATTTATACAGTATACAGGTTCTATGGTACTATAATCTAAGGAGTGGCATGTATATATATGTGTGTTTGCATTTCTATAGTTTTGCATATAAATTATACTATGGATATATATATGTTATGCTATGATTGGAAATGATTTGATATACATATATATATATATTGAGTTGTTATTGGAGATCCAGAGGGATCATTGATTTTAGTATTGATGATGATATATACTGGAAGTGTTATTTACATGTTTTACAGCTGGGCATAGTCATATTATAGAGGAGATGTTGTCAAAATTTCTGCAAAATTATTAAGCTATTTAAGCTGATTACATGAATTGCATGCCATATAGTACAGTTAATTGGGTTCTTCGTGGTGCTGGTAGCTTAGGCAACACCTGTACCCTAGGATCGTCGCGGCTCCCAGCTTGGGTCATGACAAATAGGAAGCCTGAACCAGCTGCAATGTTTTATCCCTACTAACATGCCCTTACCCATGTTGTTCTTGAATAATTTGCAATCGCAAGCTACAGTCAGGAATACAAAATTGATTGCCCTTGAACATAAATCCATCATGGACGAGAAAGTCCATTTTCTTTCTAGCCTGCACATCTTGTAAAACTGCAAAAAAATAAGGGTCAGTTTCAAGTAAGTCACAGAAAGAGTCAAGACCAGGAACTTGAACTCTCATGGACACTAGCAAATTGGTTCTGCGACTCAAGGATTCTGCAACCCGATTTCTGACCCCAGCCTTGTGCTTCACCATATAGGTAAACTAATCCAAATATGCAACCCAGGGTGCATGTCTCGAAGACACCTTATCCTGCTTCTGTAAATGTCTTAAGGCATCATGATCAGTGTAGAGAACAAACTCCCTATGGAACAGGTAATGGCGCTAATGCTTCATAGCCTGCACAATGACATAAAACTTCACATCGTAAGTGTTGTAATTCAGTTTAGCACCAGGCAGTTTCTCACTGAAGTATGCCACAAGTCTGCCATTCTGACTTAGAATGGCTCCAATGCCAACCTTAGAAGCATCTGTGTGTAGCTCAAAAGGTAGTGAGAAATCTGGCAACACCAAAATTGGTGCAGTAGTTAGGATTTCCTTGATCAATTGGAAGGCCATCTCAGCTTCGGTAGTCCACTCAAACTTTCTACCCTTCATGCAATCTGTGACTGGAGCCATGATAGTGCTAAAATGAGGGATGAAGCACCGATAAAAAGAAGCAAGACCATGAAAGCTTCTAACTTCAGTGATGGTCTTTAGAGTAGGCCATTGCCTTACCGCTTTTATTTTTGAGTCATCAACCTGTAAGCCATCTCCTGAAACCACATATCCCAAAAACTGGACCTTGGGAGCCATAAAAACACACTTCTTTGTTGCTGCATAAAATTTCTCCCTGCAAAGAACACTCAAAACTGCCCGAATATGCTGCATGTGATCTTCTAGATTAGCACTAAAAATTAAAATGTCATCAAAGTAAACAACAACAAAACTGCCAATGAACGACCTCAACAACTGATTCATTACACGTATAAAAATGCTAGGGGCATTAGACAGTCCAAAGGGAATTACCAACTACTCGTACAACCCCTTACGTGTTTTGAAAGCTACTTTCCATTCATCTCCAAGCCGAATTCGAATATGATGGTACCCACTCTTCAAATCCAGTTTGGTAAATATAGTTGCACCACTAATATGATCAAGTAAATTATCCAAATGTTGAATAGGAAATCTATACCTCACTGTGATCTTATTAATGGCTCTGCTATCCACACACATCCTCCAAGAACCATCTTTCTTGGGTACCAATAGGGCTGGAACTGCACAAGGACTCATGCTCTCTCTGACGTGGCCCTTAGCTAAAAGCTCTTCAACTTGCCTACGTAACTCATCATGCTCTCTGGGACTCATTCTGTAGTAAGGCCTATTAGGCAGAGTTGCTCTGGGTTCCAAATCAATGTGATGTTGTATATAACGCAAAGGAGGCAATCCATCAGGAAACACATCACTAAATTCAGCAAGTATAGGAGCCACCTCTGCTGGAATCCTTGCCGTCTCTGTAATCTTTTTTCCAATCAACACAAAAACTATTTCGGCACTTTGCATCTCCTCATCAAATTATACCAACGATAACAGATTAGTACTGGTCCCTACAGGTGGGTCTTAACCACTGTTGGCTTACTAGGCACCAACACAATCTTGACACCCTCAAATACAAAACTGTATGTATTAGCCCACCCATCATGATTCACGCTCCTATCATACTGCCATGGCCACCCTAATAACAAATGGCATGCATCCATAGTTATCACATCACACCACACAACATCTTTATAATGTGCACCGATAGAAAATGTGAATAAGGCTCGTTTAGACACTGTTACCTCACCACCCTTTTTAAGCCATGAAAGATTGTACGAAGTTGGATGTTGTTCTGTCTTGATATCTAATTTCCTCATTGCCTCCTTAGAAATAAAATTTTCGCAGCTCCCGTATCAATGACAAAACGACAGACCCTTCCTAGAATGGTGCAAGTAGATTGAAAAATATTTTTACACAACCAGTCATCTTCGTAAGCAGCCTTAGGAGTTAAATAAGACCTCCTCACAACTAGGGTTGTTCCCACATCTCCCCCTACAAACTCTTCATCTAAAGGCTCATCATCATACACTGGCAGTCCTTCAAAATCATTATGTTCTTCCTCATAGTCATCACTCTCAGTAAACAATACTTTTTTTCCAGCCTTCTTACATTTAGATTGCCTATGACCCACTTCACCACATACAAAACACTTAATATTAGTGCTACTACTGGCTCCCCTATTAAACTGATTAGCACTCTCAGTAGTTTTAGTTATATTTCCACCTACACAATTCACCATAGGATTTCCAACAGTATTATTACTAGTGGGATTTAAGGAATTACCAAAATTGCTTGTTCGACGTGCTTGCTGCTTCTCGACCATAAGAGCCCTATGGTGTGCAGCCGAAATAGAGACAACATCAAACATATTGACGGTGTCTTGAATCTGAACCCGCAATCCTCCAATATACCAATCCACCAACTGATCTTCTATCTCATGAATCTCATTCCTGGCAATTAGTTGCTAAAATTTAGTGGTATAATCATCCACTGATTTGGTTCCCTGCCTCAGTTTCTGTAACAGCTAGTACATTATTCTCTGGAAATTATAAGGCAGAAATGTAGTCCGTAGGTGCTTCTTCATCTTCTCCCAGGAGATTATCTTTAATTTTCCTATCCTCTCACGTGACAGTTTCGCTTGTTGCCACCAGGCCGATGCTCGACCTCGTAGTCTGGTTGCTATTAAGGGAACACATTTGTTTTTAGGCACTCCTTTAAATTCAAACACCTCCTCCACAGTAGCTAGCCAATCCAGAAATTCCTCAGGTGCAAGGCTACCATGAAACTCAGGAATTTCAGTTCGCATTCTAGCCTCCCAACACCTCCTATCATCGTCTTCCTCTACAGGTTTATATTACCTGATAGGTGCCTCATCAACGTACTCCTCTTCTGTACTCATATAGTCCTCATCACTGCCTGGATCACCACGACAATTCTATTGACGATTTTGTTGCCCCTGATTGGCCTTAAGATGGGTCTCCATCAAAGTTTCCATTCTGTCATTAATCTGCCCTAACATCTGTTCAAATCGTTCCTCCATTCGTGCCACCCTTTGTTCTAGGTCACATTCGTTCCTCTCATCAGGACGTTGCTGCTATTGTCATCGTGGAGGCATGCTCTGATACCAATTGACGCAGTGAAAATATCAATGGAACCAAAATACTATTGTAATCCATTGATTTGCGCACGAATACCAGACAATAGTCTTCTATAACTTGTTAATTTTAGAAATACCAGGAAATAGGCATCAACTTCATGTTTTCTAGGAAAACCAAAACTGGAAGAAAAGTAGGTTTTATTATTCGGCAAAAACTATCTTTTACAAAACAAAACACGCATATTTATATGCTAAAAAAAACCCTAATGGGCTAATAGGTTTTGGCCCAAAATATAACAAAATTAAAAAGTTCATAAATAGGCAAAAGAATGTGCCTAAAAACTTCAGAGGCTTGGTTCGGGCTTTAAACGGATGAATTTGGGGTCAAAACTGGACTGTGCTAAGTTCATCTAATGTTGTTCTAGATCTCTGAACGGGTTTCGAAAAAAGTACTCATAGGCCCCGTGGCTCATCCTGTGCTGAAAGTTATGGCCTTTTAAAGGCGACATGCGCTAAAGGTTCTATCTTGCTTATCCAAAAACTATAAAGCCCGCACCTCTATCTGCTAGCCCGCATTATTTTAGGATCCATTTTCTTTTCAAAAAAGGTGTTAACCTTCTCGACTTTTAAATTTATGGGGTATCCTAATTCAGCTTATAAAAAATAATTCTTTATGCAGTTATAATATTTTTAAGAGTTTTTCTTCATTGGATGAACTTACTTAAAAGTTTATTAGAGTTTTTAAGCTCACTATTGATCTTTTCATGTTCACATAAGAGTTTTTAGTAATCATTTTTCAAATTGATAATTTCAGTTGAGAGTTTTTTTGTTATCAAAACTTAATTTCTCATTTAGTGAAACTTTCTCAAGTTCAAGTTTCAATTTGGAGATTTTTTTTAAAATATTGTTTTCTATTAAAATGCACAAATTTTTTTCCATAAGTTCATTAAAAGCATTTTTCAATTCATAGAGAGTACTGGGTTTGGAATTTACCTCAAGAAGATCTTTATTGGTAGTTTCTTCATCTTCTAATATCATGAGATATAGGTTGATCTTCTCTTCCACTTCCTCATCCGATGAATCTTCATCACTTGAAGTGTCACTATCACTCCAAGTTGCATATGTTTTCTTCTTCTTTCTAAATTTCTTCTCTTTCTTTTCCTTTTTCTTCTTGTTCTTGAGATTAGGGCAATCCATCCTTATATGACTTGGTTTCTTACACTCATAACAAATTATTTCATTTTCTTTCTTTTTTTTTTTCCCCTTAAAATCCTTATTCTTGAACTTATTCTTGGACATGAATTTGCCAAACCTTTTTGTGAGTAAGGCAATTTCTTCATCTTCATCCTCTTCACTAGAGGAGTCTTTTTTGTCTTCCATTATTGCTTTCAAAGCAATCCCCTTTTATTTCTTGAATGACCTTTCTTCTTCTTTTTCCCTTATGGCTTCTTTACTACTAACCTTCAATTCAAAGGTCAAGAGATTTCCCACCAAATCTTTAAGGATTATGAAGCTAAGGTTCTTTGAGTCTTCAATTGCATCTACCTTATTATTAAACTTTTTCGGTAGTGATCTTAAAAGCTTACTGATTAGCTCTTTTTGTGTGAACACTTTATCAAGGCCCTTTAAGTCATTCACATTTGTAGTGAATCTTTTGTCATCTTTCTTCATAATGATGTTTTTAAAACTTGATGTGAGCATGTGTTTTTTGGGTGTCTTTGACTTGAGTAGTCCCTTCATAAGTGATCTTGAGCACTTCCCAAATTTCTATAGCCGATTTGCATGCAAAGACTAGGTTGACTTCCGTGGAATCAAGAGCACAAAATAATAAGTCCATGGCCTTAAAATTATTTGCAATCCTCTTTTTATCTTCAGTTGTATAACTAGAGGAAATTTTTGCAGTTGTTGTGTTCTCTTCCATTGGAACGAATGGTCATTTCTTAATTACTTTCCAAAGTTCTAGCCCTTTGGAGTAAATTTGGACCTTCATCTAACTTTCCATTGATTGTAGTTGTGTCACACCCGAAATTAGAGATGCAATGATCCTAGGGCATAGGTAGGCTTAAGGCCACCAAAAACCCGTAGAACCCCTAAACATAATTTGTGGCAAACAATAAAACAATATTTATATCCATCCTCAAAACAACATCTATATCCATCCCCAAAACATAATCATCATCAACCTATCATATGAACCTATAATATAATCATCTAAAATATATTTACTTGTTCATAATAGATCAAGGCAAATGAGGTCCCCTATCCAAAATGAATAAGTGATAATCCAAAATAATTCATCAAATATAATTACAAACTATTTAAAATATTATAAAGCTCTAAGAGTATTACATCCTAAAATAATAATTAACATTCAAAATAATCAGTCTATACTTGGAATAGCTTTTTGGAGGAAGGAAATCAAGAAGCTCTATCCTCGGTCTCAGGACCAATAACTCTAGCACCTGAAAATCATAACAAAAGGAGGGTGAGCTTTCAACTTAATGAATTATGCATATGACTTACTTGTGGTTCATAAATAATACTGAGGTTTGGAGACAATATTTGTATATAAGTACAATTAGAATAAGCAGAAGGGTTTATATTGCAATGGTTGGAATTTAATAATAGAAATGCTTATACAAAATAGAATAATAGGTTAGAGGGTTCTTATAAGAAATAGGGTTTCACAGATGTATGTATATGGTAAAGCAAAGTAAATGTCAGAACAACATAGAAATATAATAGGAGTCTGACAACATTCATACATAACAAGAGTGCTACGATATTCATATAGAGTATATATGCTTGCACTAACATATACCTAGAGAAACTTTATCCCCTCTAGGAATGACCCTGATACATTAGACTCTATCAATTGAGTCATTGGTGCATATAGTCCCATGTTTTATCCCTCATAGGTAAGGTGCTATAAGAATCACAATACTTGGTTCAAAATATAGTATTTGCATTGATAATGAATATGTAATATCTGCCATTTTTGTAGTATTTTTATTAAATTATATGTTGGAAGAATTAATTAATTAAATATAAGAATGTTTGAGAAATTTCAGAATTTCTGGTTGCAGGAAATTGTGAGGTTGATTGCATACTTTTAGAGAAATAATTTGGTAAAGTGTAAAACATAAAAGTTATGAGTTTATGTCTTAACTGAAATTCTAGAAAATGGCTTGGTAGAATTCTGTGTGTATGATGAGTTATGCCTCTTTGAGCAAGACTAGTCTGGTTGAGTATTTCTGCAGGAAGTTTGAGTATGTTTGAATTTACTGGGAATGACTGAGACAAAATGAGCCCAAGTTATAAACATGAAAAATGTCCCTTTTTGTGTTTTTATATTGGCTGTAAAATTTCAGAATTTTTAGATAATTATACCTTAATGATGAATGGATTGTATCAGATCTGTTCGGATGGATTTTAAGGTAGTAAGTCTGGGTGATTTTGGAGAGTAACCATGGTGAGTGTAATTGTCTTTATGATTTGAATTTTGAGTATGTTGTGCCCATGAATGTTTGTTTTAAGTGCAAAAAGAATTAGTAAGTTTGGATATTTGTAGCTCATTTGCGAGCTGGTTAAGTGTAAGTTGTCCAGGAAAGGTTTCAACTTAGCAAAGTCTTGGTATGGCGAGCCAGCAAAATGCGAAGTGGCATTTTGCGAGATGGCAATGCAAAGTGGCCAAGTAGCATGGTGAGATTGCCAAAGTGGAAATTGGCGAAGAAGCATATGCGAAGTAGCATGTGCAAAGAGGATTTGGCAAAGAGGAAAGGCAAAGAGGATTTGGCGAAGAGGAAAGGCAAGGTGAAATTATGTGAAGAGGCATTATGCGAAGAGGGAATGCGCGAAGTGGCAGTTCATGAAGAAGAGTTTGGCGAAGAGGGAGATAGGCGAAGAGGCGAAGAAGCATTGCCAGGTGGCATATGCGAAGAAGAGTTCGCGAAGAGAGTCTGGAGAGGCAGCATATGCGAGGTGATATATGCGAGCTGGATTAGCGAAGTGGCATTGTATGATCGATTTGGCGAGCTGGGTAGTGCGAAGTGAGAATGGCGAGCTGGCTTATGCGAGGTAGCTTTGCCGAGGCGGATTGGCGAGCTGGCAAGCGTGTTTTCTGAGACAGTGGTCTATTTAACCCCAGCAACCCAGTAGTGTTTTCACGATTTTTCCTTCCTTCTTTCTTCGTTAAATTCAGTCTTTTCTCAAATTAGTCTCATTTTATTTTCTAAGGCATTAA
>CANXYC010042141.1:0-20469 GCA_948193065.1 Aleurites moluccanus
AAGAATTTGGCATAACTTGGCATCTATGCAACTACATCTAAAAGAGGAATGTTAATATGCACTTTTTTAAATATATCCAAAAATTTAGCAAATTGTTTGTCCAAGTTATTCTTTAAAACTCTTTTGGGATATGGGAGAGGAAGTTTAATAGAATCTAAATTCAGTTTAGGCTTACTCCCTTCAGTTTCTTTTGGTGGCTCATCAACCTTTATCTTTGGTTGAAGTACTTGGCTCTCTTCCTCTATTTGCTCTTCAATTTCCTTTCCATTTCTTGAGGTGACTGCATTAACTTGCTCTTTTGTGTTCTTTTCAGTATTGCTTCATAGTTGTCCTTCCTTTCTTTCCAAAATCATGCTAGCTAGTTGTCCTACTTGGACTTCTAAGTTCCTAATAGATGCCTCTTGATTTTGAAATTTAACTTCAACATTATTAATGAACTTAGTGATCAAGTCCTCTAAATTTCCCTTCTTTTCTTGTGGTGGTTGTTGTTGTTGAAATCCCGGTACTGCCTTTTGTTGGTTGTTACTCCAAGAAAAATTTGGATGGCTTCTCCACCCTAGATTATAGGTATCTGAGTATGGGTTGAAGTTCGACCTGCCACCATGAGAAACAAAATTAGCATTTTCATTGGAAGAAAAGGGATTTCCTACCTGACAGTTGGAACTTATATGCCCTATTTGGCCACATAGGTCATATGGACCATAAGTTGAAACATTCATTGCTGTGACACTGAGATTGTCTAATTTTTTTGTCAAATTTGTAATCTGAGCAGATAAAGCAGTAAAGGAATCTATATTGTGCACTCCAGATCCTCTTCGATCAACTCTATCATTATTCCATTGGTAACTATTGGATGCAATCTCTTCCACTAGATCATATGCTTCAGCTAGAGATTTTCTCATAATAGTGCCACCTGCAGCTGCATCAATAATTGAACGATTAAAAGGTGTTATACCATTATAAAAAGTTTGGACTTGAAGCCATATTGGTATTCCATAGTGAGGACACTTTCTAAGTATCTCCTTGAATCGGTCCCACGCCTCATACAATGATTCCCTCTCTAACTGCACAAAAGTGCTAATGTCATTTCTCATCTTTGCTAATTTAGAGGGAGGAAAGAATTTAGCCAAAATTTTTTAAGTTAAATCATCCCATGTAGTGATACTGCTTGCGGGTAGTGAATTAAGCCAATCCTTAGCTTTATCACGTCGCGAGAATGGAAAGAGTCTAAGTCTAACTGCATCATCGCTAACTCCATTATACTTGAATGTGTCACAAATTTCTAGGAAATTAACGATGTGTGCATTAGGATCATCTATTACACCCCAACTCTAGTGGTGCGACGATCCTAGGGCAAAGGTAGGTTTAAGGCCACCATAAACCTGTAGAACTCACATATCTTGGATCTCATACACATTTATATCAAATATAGATATCATTAAATAATCATTTCTATAATCGATATAAGCATAATTCATATCTTTATTTATATCATTCCATAATTTCCTCTTGTTCCTTATTGATCAAAAGATGTATCTCACATCACTAAGGAACAAGGGTAACCAAAAAGGTAACAATTCATACATCAAAATATTATCATCCCCAATGACCAACTACGGAGCTCTAGAATATACTCCCAATACATACTGAACCATAATACCATATAATGAATATACATAAATATATCAAAATGATTACAATGAAGGCTTCTTGGAAGAATAAGTCAAGAAACTTGATCTTCTCTACTAGCTCCCTCACGAGCTACACTATCACCTGAAATCCATAGAAGAGGAGTGAGCCTTCAACTCAGTAATATATGAACATGCAATATGAAAGAAATATACATACATCTATATTAATCCAAAGGAAACATCAATTCCAAGAACATGGGTAAGAATCATCATGTGGTTAGGCTTATAAGAAACATAAGTTCTCACAATCGAATAGCACTATCAAATAACATGGTAGAACTACAGAGTGCATTAGTAACCATGATACCTATCACAACAGAGCGCATCGGTAGTCCTTGCTACCTTATTGCAAACGCATGCTTGGCCAGGCATACACCTAGAGCTCATGGTCCCCTCTAGGTGGAACACTGATAAAAACCCTATCAGCTAGGTTCCCAAAGTGCACGATAGACCAATGAATTTACTCTCATTGGGAAGAGCGTTCTATCTATAGAGTCATATGGTTTCAATCTCACAATAAACATATTGGTCACAAGACCATCAACATATATCATAATTTCCATCAAGTTTAACAAGTAAGAATCATATGAACTTGATCCAAGAAGATTGACCAAGTCACTTACAATATATATATATATATATATATGTATACATGGTAATCTCATTAACAAATAGTAAATTTCGATTTTAGGATATCATAAAATTTTCAATTAATAGTCAGATAATATAGTATCAAGTATACAAAGAATTATATGGGTTAACATTAAGAATACTTGGTCATATCATCTCAAAGAAGTGATAAACAAATGCAATGTTCATACTTACGTCTACACAATTTCTCCTTGAATTTCCTTTAACAAATTGCTCAACCACAATCTCCTCAATTTCCTTGATTTTCTCCTCCTAAGAAATTTCGTCAAATATTTAAAATTAGGGTTTTTCTTAGTCAATAATACTCAACATGATTTCTTAATAATTAACCATCTTAAAGTTTCTATTCTTAATTCCCAACATCAATTTAATTCATATCTTAAAGAAAAATCTGCATTTTACTTCGAATTTTACTGTTCATGTTACTATTCATAGCAGTCCATTAATTCTGATTTCTCCAACATTAATTACCATTAATAACTTCAAAATACTTGCAATAAATTCTATACACCCATAATTAACTATTCTAACCATCATAATTTATTAATCTAAAGAAAAATGACATTTGAAGAAAATTTACCTTATTTCTTCAAAACTGAATTTCCTAAGATAATCTGCTTGAAACTGACGATTTCTGCCTTAAAATATGCTAATCTAAAGATTTAATGCATTAATTTTGAGTATTAATGCCTTAGACAATAAATGGAATTAATCTAAGAAAACTGAAGAAGAACGAGGAACATAAGAAAGGAAAATTGTGGAGAAAAATCGCTACTGGCACTGGGTTAAATAGGCTACTGCCCAAAATCCCGCTCACCTCGCCAACCTGCCTCGCCAATGCTACCTCGCATAAGCCAGCTCGTAATTCTCACTTCGCCAATCTGCTCCGGCAAATGCCACTTCGCATAAGCCACTCTGCGAATCCCACTTCGTATATCCAATTCACAAATGCCACCTCGCCTATACTGCCTCACCAAACTCTCTTTGCGAACTCCTCCTCGCATATGTTGCCCCGCATATGCCACCTTGGCAATGCCTCTTCGCCAACTCGCTTCGCCTATCCCCCTCTTTACATATGCCACCTCGAAAAGGCCTCTTCGCATAATGCCACCTCGCCTAATCCTCTTCGCCAAACTCTCCTCGCCTATCTCTCTCTTCATATAATGCTTCTTCACATAATGTCACCTCGCCTTTTCCTCTTCGCCAAATCCCTCTTCGCATATGCCACTTCGCATATGTCTCTTCACCAATTTCCACCTCAGCAATCTCACCTCGCCACTTCGCCACTTCACTTGCTCATATTGTCGGCTCGCAAATGCCACCTCGCATTTGCTGGCTCGCTAACACCAATCTCTGTTGAGCTGAAACCTTTCCTCAACAACTTATACTTAACCAGCTCGCAAATGAGCTACAAACTTCCTGATTCTTTTTGTCACTTAAAATAGACATGGAGTCTAACATATCCAAAATTCAAATCACAAAGGCAACTACACAGACCATGGTGACTCTCTAAAAGTCACCCAGACTTACTGCTTAAAATCCATCCGAACATACCTGAGAAATTCCACTCTCCACTGAGTTATACTTATCCAAATCTCCTAAAATTTTATAGCTAATAAAACACCACACAAAGGAATATTTTTCATGTTTACACCTTTGGCTAAAACTACCTCAGTCATTCCCAGAAAATTCAAACATACACAGATTTCCTGCAAAAACACTAAACCGGACAAGTCCTGCTCAATGAGGCATAACTCCTCACAAACACATAATTTTATCAAGACATTTAACATAATTGAAAATGAGACATAGATCCATAACTTTTATGTTTTACACTTTACCAAATTATCTCTTTAAGATCATGCAATCAGCCTCACAAAATCCTGCAACCAGAAATTTATGGATTTCTCAAACATTCATATTTTCAATTAATTAAATTCTTCAAACATACAATTAATTAAAAATGACAAAAATTTGCAGATGTTACATCATCACTCAGTAATCCACTAAACTATATACTTGTTTGAATCATCTGGATGATAGCAGGCTTGATTTCAAAATTATTGGCTTGAATAGTTAGCCTGCTAATGTTAGAGGTAGCTCCATTAATTGTTGGACAAGCATATTCCATGAGAGATCGGTTTGCATTTCCTTCATTCTTCATCTCTTCCTTTATTCCTTCAACTTTCTCTTGCTCTTTATCTTCTTGTTTATTAGCTCTTCGCAAGGTATGAAAAATTCTTTCTATTTCTGGATCGTAAATTGCTAATTTTCCTCCACTAGTGTGAGTCATACACTAGTTAACCTGATCAAAGCAAAAGTACTAAAACAAAATTAAATAAATAAATAAAAACTAAAAACAATTTAAATTAATCAAGATCAACAAGCTCTAATATTATTTTAGAATTAAATCCCCGGCAACGGCGCCAAAAACTTGATCAGTATAAATCTATAACCCTAGTAAGTGCACTAGTTATCAAGTAGTATAAAAATATCGTTCCCACGAGGATTTAATAAAACAAGTATTAAAGCTATAATTAATCTAAAATTATTTAGAAACTCGAATTAAATTGGAATTTGAATAATTAAATCTGAAACTCTGAATTAAAAGCAAACAAATATTAATTAACTAATCAAACAATCAATAATAATTTGAGATAGCTAAGACTATTGGTCCACCTAATCAATTCAATGTATATCAATATATTAATCTATCCAAGACAAAAGTTGACTTTCATAAGCTGAAATTTTTCTAATTTATTTAATATTCTCTTTCAAGATATATCAAACATACTTCTATCAAGTAAACCTTAGATTTCTCTAATAGAGTTCTCGGGATAAAAGTGCATTAAGTCCTAATAAAACTTGTATAAAAATAACAGATGAATAATGTATATATATTTCTATATATCATTCAATTCATATCATGAATTACCATAGTCAATCATATGAAATTCTCTCTCAATTTATCCATATGAATCAATTCAATTAAGAGGTGATCAAACTCCTAATAGCATTAAGAACAATAATTCACAAACATATCAAAATAAAATTGCCTTGATTAAATTAACTATTTTCAAAACATTGTATGATTTAGGCTTTCCATAGTCTTAGCTAAAAAGAAATTTAGTTCATATTAAATCTAACAAAATTCAAAGAAAACGAAGTAGAAACCATAATGGAAAACATTGGAGAGTGATTCTTCTTGATTTTGGGGCCTCTTTTAATCTTGATTGCTTGCTCACTAATCTCCTCTGTTTTCTGCTGTAGCCGCCTTTGTTTTTCTCCCCAAAATTCTCCTCTGCCCTAAAAATGCCCAACTCCTTTTATAAGCTTCCAGCCCCCGACACATGCCCATGTCTCCTGATAGACATGCCCATATCTCCTGATAGACATGCCCATGTCTTCATTAAAACAGTAATTTCTAGCTCATTTTTTCAAATATTCCTAAAAAGATAAATCCAAGATAAATAAAAAATAAATAGATAAATACTAATTAAAATATAAAAAAAAACACCTAAAATTCTAAATAATTTGGATAAAACTAATATATATAATTTACACTTATCAGTCGTAACCCTGTCACATCCCCATTTTGAAGGCATGACAGTCTTAATGTAAAGGAAAGCTTTAGACTACTTGATGAGGAATAATGTTATTGGGGCCCCAAACCAATGACCGAGGCCTGCAACATAGGTGGGGCCCATCCTAAGTTTGGATTGCCTCACTGTTGGAGTCATGCGAGGCTCACCTAAGACTAGGGTGCCAGAGAAAGGAAAGCATTCTTGCAAAGTCACCACTAGTACAAAGAAGCTTGATATAAAGTACCCTCGCTAAGAAGAATGGCTCTCCTTTGATCCTTAGATTGTAAGTGAGCCATATGGTTCCAAGGAAAATAACTCTCTCCCTCTCCTCATTTAGTATCTCTAACCTAGAATGACATCCAGGTGGCACAGTCACTGAACATATGCAAGGGTCCTTCATTATTGCCTTGCTGGAAAAGACTGCATAAAGCCCTCAACATGCAAATTACACTGACACATTTGTGAGAGAAGTTATCCCAAAGTCATCAAAAGGATAGTACTGTCATATCCCTACTTTGGAGATATGAAGGTCCTAGGGTATGTGTCACATCCCCACTTTGGAGATATGACAAAGGTGGTATCAGAGCAAAAGAATAGAAAGATTTCGTAAAAGCAAAGTATATGCATGTTAAATGTTATAGGATATAAGGGCAGGGGTACTATGGATCATAGGAATTCATTTATCGCCATTTGTTATATGTGTCTATTAGTGTTGTCTATTATCTGATATATATTCTTTTGTTTATCTCTATACATATAGTGAAACATGCAGCCAATAATTATAAATAGAAGAACTGTGCTAAGAGGAAGAGGTAGGAATGAAATAATGTCTGATGATAGGCAAATTCAGATAAAAGTAGCTTCAAATCTACTCGCACTTACAGAAGAGTCGTTAGGACCACCTAGAAATCACTAAATAATACACAATGAAAAAGAAGTTCAATCTCTAGGAGTCGAAGAAACATTGAGACAAAGGATAAGTGAATTGAATAGAGAAATCCAAGAATTAAAGAAAGCAAGAAAAATTGCACCAAAAGTTGCTCATTATATTAAATGTGGAAAAAAGGTATAAAAGTCTCTATAGATGGATTACTGAAAGATGTTTGGAATGTGGACGCTTTGGTCATTTCATAAAGAATTGTCCATGAAGAATGACAAGAGAACAAAATAATAACACAAATGCTAAAAATCGGGGTAAAAAACCAAAGGATCCAAATGAAGAATCTACATCTGATGATACAAGTATGGGTAAGATTTCTAATTACAAGTAATGATGTTAATAAATAATATTACTGCAATTTGACTAGACATAACTTTTTAGAGAAAAGAAGTATAGTTTATTGTAGTATTGTTAGTATAAGGTATGAAGAATCGATTAGAGACTATTTAAAAGTGAATTGAGGTAAAACTGCATCGATGAACAATTAGGGAATAAGAAATTTTAGAATAAATTTTATTATAGGGAGTAGAGTGTAACACTCCAGGAAAGCTAATTAGACTTAAGTGAATTGAATTAGTGCAAAGTAATGAATAGAATGAGATAGTAGTTGAAAACCTACGATAAAATTTTTGCTAAGCAGTTAAATAAGCTATTGTAGAGAATGTATGACGTATGAAATTGTGTTAACAATATAGTAAAACTTGAATAGACTTAATTAGATTTAAGAAATAGGAATTAATTGAGTAGGTGAATCAAATGAATTAGTCAAGTAATAAAACTTAGGAAAATTCGGTATAGCAGCGAAAGGACTATGAGCAAGCTATTATAGAGAAAGTGATGAATTGCAAAATTGTACAAATGAGAGCCATAAATTGAGTAATTGGTAAAGAGGAAAAATGAATTAGAAGTTGATTAGAGGGAAATGAGGATGAAATTTCCAAGGACTAGAAAGAATAGGAGAAAATATGATTTTTTCACTTAAGTGAAAGTTGGGACCCACCACATTCTCTATTTTTTTACACATGGCAAAGACCAAAATAAATATCTTAAATTATCTCATATGTGGGCCGATAACTTATTCAAATTTTGCCAAGTGAATTTTCTTCATTTTTATTTATTATCTTTAAAGTGTTATTTAAAATTTAACACTTGTCAAATTTTAAAGTGGCATAATTTTCATACTTATCATCACTTCTTTCCATATTCTTCTTAAGTTAATATGAATTAAGATAATTGTCATTTCTTCATTTAGTACAACTGGCCACATGGCCATTTTAATAGCCAAGATTTTTTTATTTTACTTGTTAATTATTATTTTAAGAAATTAATGAGACACATGTACATTTATTAGGAATTTTTTTATTTCGTCTACATCTTTCTTCATGTTTCCACCTATATGAATTAATAGTCAAAATATATTTTATTTGTTCTTTAGCAAATTAATAAGCACACTTGTCCATTTATAGAAATCTCTCATTTCTTCTAGACTTTTCTTTATATTTCCATCAAGCATAATATAAATGTTATTATAACTATTTTCAGATTTTTGCTAAGTATATATATAAGTATGTGTATATGAGTTATAAGTGATGAAAAACAAAATTCCAACACTTGACTTCCTCTTGAAACCATTGCTTATGTCTTCCTTTACTTCATCTTTTCTTCATTCTTTCCTAACAACATCCACTTCAAATAAAATGTGAGATGCTGAAATTCTATAACAAAAGTTAGAGATTTAGTTGTAGAAAGGTTGATGGTAGTGATTTAGTGGAAGAGTAAAAGGGAACCAAAAGAGTTCATAGAAGAAGAGAGACTTTAGTAGAGGTGGAAGAGAGCTTCAGAGGTGCTTAAGAAGAAAGGATACTTTGGACGAGGTAATTTCCATTCCTTGATGTTTATTTTAGTTTGATAATATATATGAGTATACAAGCCATTTATATAGAGGATTTGGAAAAGATATATGATCATATATGATTATGAAATTATAGTGTTAGTTTTAAACTTTATGTGTTAAGAACTAAGTAACTAAAGTAAGAACTGTTATATGGAATTAGGAAATTCGGAATCCATGTATAATTAGAAAATTGAACCTTTAATTTTGTGACCTTAATGAAAGAATTTAATAAAGTGTAAAACATAAAAATTATAAATATATGTCTTATTTATATGTCTGTAAAAAGGTTTTGTGAAATTTAAAAATGAGTAAAGAGATATTGGCCTTTAAGTGGTACTGGATAGGATAGATAGCTAAGCAGAAAGTGTTACTATGTTTTAGTGATTTAAGGACCTTAGAGTCTAAATGTGGAAATGTTAAAAACATAAAAAATATTCATTTATATGTGACCTAAATGCTATAAAAAAAATTTAATTCAATGTTCACGGATTGAGTTATAGTCTTAATAGTAAAGTCTGTCAAGATGTTGATTGCAGGATAGTAGGACTGATTTTGGAAATTAACCAATAATTATGTAGACTTCAGATTGACTTGAAATTTTGATATGTTATAGTTTCATATGTTTAGTTTAATTATAAAAGGAATTAGAGTGATTAGACATTTATAGCTAGAGATATATGTTATTTTTTTTCAAGGCTACCATGGTTAATAGTTAACTAGAAAGTTGTAAGATAACACTCTAGGTTTAAAGATTGAAGGGAATTAATTGGATTAAGTTTAGAATTAGTATAATTTTATGTAGAATGATCTCTAATTATACATAATTTATGTGTAGCTTTAAAAGATAATGATGTAGATGTGGATCCTAAGTGAAAGAAACAAAGTTATATTTTGGCCAATGCTACAAAAGGTGAGTAATGGATACACTATTGTACTTGTATTTGCATCCTATATGTTTATTTGAAATGTCCTTGCCTTATGTAAATATTTGATTGATCAAACCTTCATTTGTTACTGATCATTAAATTGATTCTTTAATGTGATATTTGAACCGTATTGATCAAACCTTATATGAATTGAATTTTATTGAACTTTGACTTGTTCCAAAATTGACAAATATTTATATATTTTGCTATATGACAAAAAATATTTAGGTGGGCATTGTGCACAATGATATGAGGACTCTAGCTATGAGGGGTTATTTGTCCTAGTCATAAGGATTGGCCCCTCCTTATGTTTATTGTAGGGGGAGTATTCCTTGTAATAGCCTCTACTCTTATATGGCATTAATATATGGACCCAGAGTTTATGTCATATTGATTTGATATATGATAAATTGATTCCAAATTGCCTACATTGTCTCCATTCCTTATTTGATATTATTTGTTATACTTGTTCTTCTATATTTGTTTATATAACCATGATCATTCTTGTGAGTTAGCCTTGCTTATGTAGCCTCACAAGTATGGTAGTGTATCTATTACTCACTAAGTTTTTATACTCATTATGTGGTTGTTTATACTTTTGAAGAGCGAGATAGTAGAGGTTGTTTCCCAAATCATTTCTTCTCCGAACTTAGGACATCCGAACTCCAATGTAAATATTCTCTTTTATGGAGTTATGTATAAACTCATAGAAGATCCATAGGTACTATTGACGTATAGTTAGTTGTAAGTAACTTATGTTAGAAATGTGCTTATAAATATGAATAACTTAACATATATGAGTATAATGTTTAATGAAAGCCATATTTGAGATCATTTGAGAACTTGTGACCTTTATTCATATAAAATGATGAAATATGAAATCGTATGAGAATTATTGTATACGATAATTGATGAATGTAATTAAGTTGTTGAAGTGATGTATAAAGATGGTTTAGACGTGTTGGATATGCAGGTTGTGATTCTAAGAACTAACTTTATTTGGAAAAATTTTGGATATGGGATTTGAGATTTTATGAATATTAGCTAGTAGTCATGTCCCACTTTGGAGATATGACGGTCCTAGAGTATGGGACACAACTACTAGACAATACCCATAGAACCTCAATGTAACACCCAAAATTTCTTTTATATTAATTTTAAAATGTTATTTTAATCAAAGAATAATAGTATTTTATTAATATTTCATGAATATAATTTTTTTTCAATTATTATATAAAGTAGAGAAAAATTAGATTTTTAAGTATAAATTTTGATATTATTTTATTGTATGATGAATTATAAGTTATTAGTTATTTATTAATTATTGAATTAATTATTTTAATATTTTAAATTATTTATTATGATTTAAAGTATTATTTTATAATTAAGTACATTGTAAAAAAAAAAAATTTGAATAATTGTAAAAATATAAATGTATAAAAGTTATTTTTGCTGAGAATTGAACCCGGGTTGTGAGGGAAGAATGAGCCTAGTACTTACCACCAGGTGTAATACCCTAGAAAACTAACATAAGAGTATAATAACATAACTAGTTATCGGACTGAGAGCACCGAGATAATTAAGGAAAATTTTTGAATCTCAGTTAGATTACATTTGTGATTCTGTCTCAGAAAATATCAGTGTTAATTATACTGCATGGGAAAATAGCAGTCCGGTTGACATATAAATTTCTGATTCAGACCAGGGGGTAAAGAATTATTATACATATATATGTCTGTGTGTGTGTGTGTGTGAAATTTTAGTAAAAAGGAAAAGTTGAAAAATGTTTTGGAATACTGAAAATTTGACTAATGGCAAAATCGTAATTAAGTCGAACTTTAGGGTATTATGGGAATCCCACTGTATGAGTTTCATAATGGCTCTAAAACTATTTTTATAATAAAATACATATAAAAAGAAGTCATTTCAGTTCCTACTTTGAAACTTGATTCTCAACAGAATAAATTGCAGAAGGAAGTGGGATCAAAGTCTAATTATTAGATAGTTTAAAGACCTAAATATAATTTGCCTATCTTGCCTTACTATATAAGCATGCCTTAGAAATTTTTGGCCATTTTTTTCTCTTCTCCTTCACCTTTGGCCAAACCATGTTGTTCCTTTCTCCTCCATTTCTTAAGCTTTTCCTTAAGAAAAACTTGAAAAAAAAAACTTGAAAACAACCTTTGATTCTTCCTTTTTCATATAAATTTCACTTGGAAAATAAAAAAAATTTCAAGAATCAATACCTTGAAGATTTCGGCCCACTCACCATTGAAAGGTAATAAATTGATTTATTTGGTTTATTAGATGTTAATTAGAATGGGTTTAATGTTAATTGGCATCAATTGATGCATTTGATATATTTTCCCCAAATTCCAAACCCTAATTCAAAGTTGTGTGATATGAAACTTTGAATTGATATTAGTTAATGTCAATTAAGCTTAGATTATGTTAATTGGATGCTAATGGATAGATATTTTATCATTAGTTAGGTGTAGAAAATAAAGATTTGGAAGATTGTCACTTTTGCCTTCTTTAGAGATTTTGGTGGCAAATCAATTTTTCAAGGTGATTTGAAGTGTGAGGTGAGTTTAATATGCATCATTTTTCATGTCTAATGTATTTATTTGATGATTGGAATCCTTCCCTAAAATCACATTGTTGGTCGAATGGCCTAGCAATATTTATACCCTTGGATTTTGTGTGGTTTCCTTCTTAATTCACATGCTTATTTGATCCATTAAATGTTGTTTATTGTTGGATCTCTATTGCTTATTGAGTTGCCTTGATTGATAGCTTATTGTTGATTATATGGACAATATCAATGTTACACCATAATCTAGTCAAATTGTCCATTCAAAGATGCACACCATGTGTTTGATGAAATGTCTAGTTCATTTGCCATAGGCCTACTATTTGAATGCCATTGTTGCCAGCGACATTGGCATGCCAATTATGCTAACCATTTGATCATTGATGACTATCCTATGTTCCAACTCAATGTTAATGTTAAACCTACTGCTATTGTTTACTTACCTCTTATTGCTTATCCATTGCTTATTTATAATCTCGTTTGATTTACTCATGAGCTATTGTTTATTGATTAGACCATTGTCATATATTGATATCATTGACTTATTTCTATGATTATATTGATTCTAATGTGATTTGATAGAGCTTCCTCACTGACGACGTAGCGGGTAAATACCATTGGCAATGTGCACATTGTATACTAGATACCCTAGCTAAGAAGAGTTAACTGTCCTAGCCATAAGACCTTATCAGTCTGATGTTTATTGATATGTGATTGACATATGATATATGAGTTTCATGGCCTATGATCTATATTATTTACATGATATGAGGTTCATTAACCTGTTCATTGATTCTGTACTCATCTTTTGTAACAAAATTTCTTATTCTGTAATTGGTGTGCATATTAATATTTATTAATTATCTATTATTGTTCATTGATATCCTAGCTATTTCCTTTGAATGATGCATATTAGATTCACTAAGTATTATATACTCACCATTTTCGGTTGTTTCCCCTTTCTAGGTGTATAATAGGAGGCATAATCCTATCAATTGATCTCTCTGTGGATTCTTGCTGCATTTTTGTGACATGGTTTTATAAAAAAAAAAAATATTAAATTTTTTTTTAATTGGTGAACAATAAAGCCAACCAATCAGCTGTTAGAAAGAGGAAACTAGTGACAAATTGGAGAGAGAGAGAGAGAGAGAGAGAGAGAGAGAGATTTCGATGTGATTCCGGTGAGCTCCGATGGTCTTTTTTGGCTGATCTAGGTCTCTATGGAAAGCTCTTTTTATGAGCTTTCGATTAGCACCGACAATGGAGGAAATAATTGATTGACGACGGAGAAATCAGAGGGAGAAGTTTTCGGCCATCGAAACTTCTGCGCTTTGATTTTGGCAAATCGTGGCGTGTGGCAGCTAGTAGATAGTGGAACCATGTTCTTGGTGGCAAGACAAACATGATGGTGTAGGGCTCGACATCTGGATTATAGACAGTGAAGGCGATGACTCATCAGCGATGGCTCTAATAGCGGCTCTTGCTGTCACGACCCGTTTCTAGATCGCGATGATCCTAGGATGCAGGAGATGCCAGTGACAACCGGCACTCATAGAACCCAGTATCACATGCATAATCTATAACCATCAATTAATTATCCATTTTACTTAGTTACCATTCATTATGTTATTATGTAATTCTTTTTATAACTAGTGCAATTAGCTGTAGTAATTATCATTATATATCATAAAACATCATCATATACATATAAATGTTCATATCCTAACTATCCCATACATACCCCCATGGAGCAGCTAGATTATGAATATCAAAATACAGAATTCAGAATATATACATCAAATGACAGCAAGAAGAAATCCTCAGATGACAAACGATGGGATTCTGCAATCTACTCCTCTCCTGAAATAGTAAACAATCAAAGGGTGAGTATATATGATACTCAGTAAATCTATATGCATCACCAATAAAATAATAGGTAACAGATGGGACAACGGTGCCAATAGGTCAATACAAACAATTTACAAAATCAATAACAGTTGATGACAGAATAATCAATAAACATATCATAGGCTCGGTATCATATGGAAAGACAGATAAATGGATGGACTGTATGAAATCATACAATCTCTAGTAGAATCAGTATGGATTATATGCAAACATATAGTCTCTAGTAATATTCATATCAGCAAGCATAAGACTAATCAGGTCTTATTGTCAGGACCATAACCCCTCCTAGTTAGGGCACCAATAATACAATGTGCACATCGCCGATA
Source organism: Aleurites moluccanus (assembly GCA_948193065.1). Taxonomy (NCBI): domain Eukaryota; kingdom Viridiplantae; phylum Streptophyta; class Magnoliopsida; order Malpighiales; family Euphorbiaceae; genus Aleurites; species Aleurites moluccanus. The sequence continues at coordinate 14,514 of CANXYC010042141.1, forward strand.
GTATTTCCCACTATCCTATCAGAGCGGTAGCTATGTCAAGCCACATTAAGATTAATATAAGGAAACAATGAGCGGTAGCTCTGTCAAGCCACATTAAGATCAATATAAGGAAACAACATATCAATGGACACCATTATGCAACAATGGTATCCTCCATATCAACAAGCTCAATATCAATCAATTAATTATAAATAGAATCAATGGTATTACAATAGATGATATATAATCAATGACAAGTGGTTTGGTAATCAACAATGACATGGAACAAAAGTTGGCTCGGTAAAGGAAAATGGTAGGCCAATTGGCATGCCAATGTCGCTGGTGATGATGGAATTCAAATGGTAGGCCTATGGAATACAAAGCAATAGGCCAAGGCAAAAAGAACTAGGTATTTAATCAAACACTTGGTGGGCATAAAATGGCAAGCCAATAGGTCAAGGTTTGGTGCAAGTTTGGCATGACCATTTCAATCAACAACAACCCACATTGTCAACAACACAATAGGTATCAAATATACAAGATTAAATAACATGAAATGGATCAAATTAGCCAAGAATTTCAAAGGAAAAATTAAACAAAACCAAAGGGATGAATAGTGCTAAGTGGTTCGGCCACAAAGGTAATTTTGCACAAGGTTTCCAATCATCAACCTAATGTATTAGGTATATTATTTGATGCATATAAGACTCACCTAAACCTTCCAAATGCTTTGAAAATTTGATTTCCACCACAAATTTTCAAATGAGGCAATTAGGGCAACTTTGGCAAGCTTTATGTTCTACACTAAAATAACCATTAATTAGTTACCTAATGGCTTCCAATTAATATATTCTAACAACAATTAACATAAACTAACTCTAATTAACTTAGCTAAGGCAAACAACTTCAATTAGGTTAGACAAATTAAGCATTTCTATCAAAATACATCAATTGATGCAATCTAACCTAAAACCCATTCAATTCAACCTCAAATTCATCTAAATGAACCATAAATTCAAACAAAACACTTCCTTACCTCAAGGTGATGTTCTTGCCAAAATCTCCCTTTCAATTTTCCTTGATTTTCTTTATGATTCCAAGCAATTTAATGGTGGGGAATGGTAGAACTAGGTTTGTTTTCAAGTTTTCTATAGTCTCCTGTGGTACCAGTCACCCTCGGTCCAAAAGAAGAGGCATACTCTGACTCCGCGAAGAAAAATGGAAGAAGAATTGAGAATGGAGGTTTGGACACTTGAAGAAAAGGAAGAAGAAGATGGAAATTTGTTCTAAGTGTTGGTATATATACAAAAATCAATTGGCAAATTATATTTTAGTCCTTAAGTTTTCAAGAAATTAGATTTTGACCCCAACTTCTTCTATAATTTATTCTGTCAATTATGTCAGGATTTATATTCCAATGTAGGGATTCAATAGGCTTATTTTAATTTATCCTTATTTATAAAAATAGTTTCAGAGTCATTCTGAAACTCAGACAGACTTATTTCCACTATTCACCTTAAAGCTCTATTTATTTACAAATTTTTCATTGGTTACTTTTTCAATGTTCCTAAATATTTTTCACTTCTTTCTTTTTACCAAAATTATACATGCATTAAGATGATCTTTTATCCCCTGATCAAATTCAGAAATTCTTCTGTTGACCGGACTGCTAAATTCTCGGCAGTGTTCCCGACACCGCCGCTTTCCGAAAAAGTAACTAGTTCACTTTCTAACTATGTCTTAAAATTATTTTCCATCATTTAAATTCCTTTAAAGCACATACCGAGAATTAAATCATACATATATTTTAGGACTGCCTAGGGTATTACATTCTACCCCCCTTCAAATAAATTAGTACTTGATTTTAAATAAAATACATACCTCACTGCTGGACTAGGAATGGATATCTGTTTCTCATCTCCTGCTCACTCTCCCAAGTGCACTCCTGTAATAACTGTTATTTTTTTTATGCATGTTTGTTGAGATGGTTATGGATAGATTAGTGTTTTGAGAAATTTTAGAATTTGTATTTGGGAAGGATCTTGTGAGTCAATTTTCATGATCTTAAAGGAATAATTTAGAAAAGTGTAAAGCATAAAAGTTGTAGATTTATATCTTATCTTTAAATATGTAGAACTATTTTATAAAATTTTGTGTGTGAGAGGAGATATGCTTCCTCGACCAAAACTTGTCTAGTTTGCTATTTCCTGCAGAAAATCTGAGATTGTTTATTTATTTTGAAAATATTAAAGGATGAGCAAGTCAAAAGTGTAAACATGAAAAATATTCCTTTATGTATTATATATATATGTTTGTAAAATTTCAAGGAGATTGGAGAATTAGCTCAAGAGAGATCTAATTAAATCAGACCTGCTCGGATAGTACTTAGAGAGTAAAGTCAGGGTAAAATTTAGAACTTCACCATAAATTTTGTAGATCTAATTTTGATCTGAATTTTGGATATAATGTACCCCTAAGTGTATATTTTAAGTTACAAAATGAATCTAGCATTTTGGATATCTGTAACTCATTTGCGAGCTGGTTTAGTACGAGTTGACGATAAAGGTTTTCCAGCTCGGCAGAAACAGGTAGTGCGAGATGACTCCTCAATTTCGAGGTGGATAGAGGCTGATCGAGCTGAAGAGGTAAACATAAAAGTTATATTACAATATGTCTAGTTTAACTAGAAAAAAGAATCAGGATATTTGGACTTCTCTAACTCACTCGCGAGCTATTTTGGTACGAGCTAGCGAGGTGGCTGGCAAGGCAGGATTCCAGCTCGCCAAAATGGAAAACACATTGAATCAGGTCCAAATTTGAAAATTCACCATAAATTTATTTGGACACATTTTTAGCTGAGTTTTGGATATGTGGTATCTTCAGATATCTAATTTAAGTGGCAATAAAAAGTGAGTCAATTGGAGTTCTCTAGCTCAAAATCAAGCTAGATTAGTAAGAGCTGCCGAAGTGAAATTTGGCGAAGTGAGATTGGAGAAGTGGAAATTGGCGAGGTGGAATTTGGCAAAGTGGGTTGGCGAAGTGGAATTTGCCGAAGTGGAAATTGCCATAGTGAAATTTGGCAAAGTGAGATTAGCAAAGTGGAAATTGGCAAACTGGAATTTGGCAAAGTGGAATTTGGCGAAGTGGGATTGGCGAAGTGAAAATTGGCGAAGTGAGAATTAGTGAGGCAGTAGCTTATTTAAAAAGAAGCAGTAGCCATTTTTTTTCACGATACTTATCTTCTTTTCTTTCTTTCTTCTTCATTTCTTCTCCTATATCTTTTCAATATATTACATTTATTTTCTAATGCATTAATACTCAGAATTAATGCATTAAATCAATAAATTAACTCATTCAAAGGTTTCAATCATCATTTTCAATCCCAGATCCTTCAATAACACATTTTTGGGGAAATAAAGTAATTTTTTCCAAACTTCATTTTCGTTTTAGATTAAGATTTTTGATAGTTAAAATAGTTATTTATGAGTTATATAGAACCTATTATGAGCATTTAAGGCTATTAATTATGATTAATATGGAATATACTAGAATTTATGAATTTTGATGAATAGTGACATGAATAGTAATCATGTTCTTTTTTTTTTAATTTTCTTTAATAGATGAATTAAATTGATGTTAGGAAATAATAATAGAGACTATAAGATGGTTAAAATTATAAGGAACCATATTATATATTATTAATTGAGGAAACCCTAATTTGAAGAATTTGGGGATTTTGATTAGGCTTAGACAATTCAAGGAATTGATGAGGATTTTCATTTAATCAAGTTTAGAGTTTAATTGTGGGAAGTTTTGCTAAGAGGTAAGTTATGAATTACATAAATGTATATTTTCTCCTTATAAGATAAATTGTTAAATATTCATATATGTTCTTTATGATATGAAATTCTTATTTGATAACCCCTTTAATGAAATTACTTAAAATATAAGAATGACTTGGTTATTTTTCATGGACCAAGATCATGAACGAGCCTTTGATATACATGATAAATGGTCTCTTAACCAATTTGAATTTTTGAGAATACCTTATTATAATGACTCTTTGATATACATATGTATAGAACGTTTTTCCCAATGAGAGTAAATTCATTGGTCCATGTGCACAATGGGAGCCCAGCTGATAGGGTTTTTATCAGTGTTCCACCTAGAGGGGACCATGAGCTCTAGGCATATGCCCACTCAAGCATATGTGTTATGTTAAGATAGCAAGGCTACTAATACGTTATGATATGATATTAGTTCTATCTTATATGTGATTTGATAATGCCATCCTTTGCAGGTATTCTTATGTTCAAAATGAGAACCATGATTTCAATTATGAAATGATTTGATAGTGCTATTCGTTGTAAGCACTCATATTCTTCTTCAAGTACAAGCTTAAGATTCTTTTATGCCTAAGTATATGTATATGTATATGTTCATGATTTGATACTCAGATTCTTGATTAACCTAAAGCATTATGTTATTCATATCTTATTGAGTTGAAGGCTCATCCCTTTTCTATGGTTTCAGGTGCTAGTATAGCTTGAGAGAGAGTTAATCCAGAGGATAGACCTTCTTGACTTCTTCTTCACAAGAAGCTTGGATGTAATTAGTTTGGATATTATTTTTGTTATGTATATATATATAATCATGTCTATTGAAAAGTATTCTTTTAGAGCTCCGTAGATAGATATGGAATGGTTTTGATTTTGTTGCCATGGATGGCATTTGTAAACTCTCATTTGTTCCATATTGATGTTAGAACTATCTTTTGATCTGTAGGGAACAAGTGAAGATGTCATGATATAAAATGATGATTTATGAGATATGATGTTTTGCTTTGGATAAGTGTATGTTGTTATGTATGAGACAGGTTTAGTTAAGGGTTCTACGAGTTTATGGTGGCCTTATACCTACCCTTGCCCTAAGACAGTCGCACTGGTGGTGTTGGGGTATGACCACTCCTCCATCGACTGGTTTCTCTAGAGTACTTTGACCATAGGTATCTCTCTATTCCACAGTTGTCTGACCTGTCGATCAACAATCTCCACCGGATACTCCTTATACAACAAGTCCTCATCGAGACCCACATCTTGTACCTCCAATATTGTAATACCCTAGAAAGCCATAACATGTATGCATGAATTAATTCTCATTATGTGGTCCATTAGTCTTGAAATGATGGAAAATAATTTTAGAGACACAGTTAGAAAGCAAACTTGACACTTTTCTGGAAACTGGCAATATCAGGAACACTGCCGAAAAATTAGCAATCCGGTCAACGGAAGAATTTCTGAAGTTAATCTGGGGATAAAAGATGACCATAATTGATGTTTAATTTTTGTAAAAAGATAGAAGTGAAAATCATTTAGGAACACTGAAAAAGTAAGAAATGGCATTTTCATAAATAAATGGAAATTCAAGGTGAATAGTGAAAAGTAGTCGGTCGGGGTTACAGAATGACTCCAGAACTATTTTCATAAATAATTATAAATTAAAATAAGCTTATTCACTCCCTACTCTAATATCTAAATCCTGACAGAATTGTCAGAATAAATTATAGAAGATTTAAGGACCAAAGTGTAAAGGATGAGAATTGGAGGGTTTAGTTGTAATTTTGCCTTTTGATTTTCTATTTATTTTGCCTTAGCTAATTTTTGCTCCATTTCTTCTTTCTTTTCATGTTTGTGCCGAACTCCATTCTTCCATTTTCCATCTCATTTCTTCATCAAATCTTAACCAAATCTTAAGAAATTTGATAGAAAACTTAAGCTCTCATCTAGCTTTATCCATTTCTACCTTCAATTTGTAGATTGGAGCTAAGGATTGGGAGGAATAATTGAAGGAGCATTTCGACCGTTTGGTGTCAAAGAGTAAGAAAGTTATTTTGTTTAGTTTGATTGATGATTTAGTATTTATTTAGGTTCAATTGAATGGGTATGTTAGTTAATTGCATTAGTTTATCCAAATTTGA